>CM026417.1:37891384-38071953 GCA_014858505.1 Corymbia citriodora subsp. variegata | reverse complement strand
GGGTTTGAGATAAATAGAGGGAAGGCAATACAGATTTTCTAAATGAGTCTGTCCAACGAAGAGTCGCGACTTAAAAATGGCGCTCTTTCTCGTTGAAGAAGCGCGATGCTACGGAGGCCATAAATGCTCTGCAATTTTTAAGAATCATGCTTTCCCTTCTCAAATGATGATCCTTGGTTAGCACGCACATGTTGGAACTCGTGGACGCAGCATCAATTCTTCAGCTCTCTCTCTCTCTGTCTTTCTGTCTCTCTCTCTCAACATCCATACAGTCCAATTTGATTTAGTTTGTCTAGCTTTTTCCTCTTCCCTTTTGTAACTGTCGTGACTTAATAAAAAAATTTTCTAAAATTTTTTTATATAAGTATATAGGTTTAGGGGTATTGTTAATTTCGGGCCGACAGTCTTTAATTAGCCTGGGTTCTCTCAAGCCCATACCCCACCTGATGTTGGATATTTGCAAAAATTTTCAAACAAGGAGTCGCCACTAGTCTATTGGGGTCGACTAGGAACCGAGTGAGGCATGGGAACATGCCTCACTTTTTACGTAATCAGAAAATCTAAGGTTGGGGACTTGATTACGTTAATCATATGACTAACGCCCTTTCGATACCTAACTTAATTGTGTATTAATGAGGCCATGGCAACCTATTCGAGAAGTTTAAGGTTTATCCTAACCATTCTAAAGTAAGGAAATAACATCCAAAATATCATCACAAAATAGACGCAAGAATAATCCTAATAACGTAAACCAGAAAAACCTATTGTAGAGCCCTAAAAGCTTATTCAATTTTGGATGTTTTCCTTTTTAGGAAATTTTGCAATTTCCTGATTTTTCTGAATTTTTTTATGAATTTTAAATATTTTTAATATTTTTTAATATTTTCGAATTTTCCAAAATTAAACAAAATAAGATTTCAAGATTTTAATATTTTTGGGCTTTTCTGAATTTTTTAAAAAAAGCATTTATTAATGTTTTTATAATTTTATAATTTTTTTGGAAATTTTTTTTATAAATTTCAGATTTCTGAACTTTCCATGCATTTTCTGAAATTCCAAAATTTTTGGATTTTTTTTAGTATTTTAATATTTTTTATGATTTTATAAATTTTTGGATTTTTTTGGATTTTTTTATTAAAAAAATGATTCGGACCAGGTCCGGAAACCCGGCCCTGTTGAACCGGTTCACACCCCGTCGACCCCGGTCTCAACTAAAAAGGCAATTTTTACCTTTTATCTCTTTTTTTTGCGATTTTTTTTACTTGTCCTATTTTTTAATTCTCCTTTTTTTCGCCCTTTTTGACTTCTCCTTATTTCGTCTTCTTTCACTACAGATTCTCCCATGCAGCATCGTCTTCAACCTTCATCAACCTACGTTTCTTCTTCTCTACCGAAGAAAACTCCAAAAATTTGCAGCTCACCAAACCCAAAAAAAATTCATTGCTATCACTCCTCTAGCCGACGATCGCCATCCACCGGTCATCTACTTCCTCCGACGTCAACCATCGTCGGTCATGACCTCCGGCGACGCTCAATCCTTCCCATTTTCGGAACCAAGAAAACCCCCTCTCCGACCCAGCCCGGATCGCTCATGTAAACCATCATAATACTAATAAAGGCATGAAATAAAATTCGGATTATGAACAAATGCCCATTAAACTAAGCTAGAGCACAGATTCGGCGATGAAAATTTCCGGGCTTCATTCAAGCATTTCTACAAACAGGTTGTGGGCGTGAACCAAACAGGGATCTCCGGTTCATCCACCACTCAAGCTTGGGTCGAGAGCCTTAACAGACACACTAGTGCATAAAAAAAAACTAGAGGGTGCGACATCCTTTACAAGGAACCGGCGGGGCCGGAGTTCGTGTAAGTCGGGTAGCCACGAACTCCGGCCTTAAATGCCCGAAACAGAACAGAAGGCAAACCTACCTGGTTCGAGTGCGACGCTGGGATGGTGGACGATCGACGGACTGGCCTCCGGCGAACGAAAGCTCGTCTTTCCCTTCATTTGCTGCTGTTTTTCTTTTTTCTTTTCCTCTGAGTTTTGTCTCTCCCTCGACTCCTGGCTCTCTGCGTTTTCCGCTCCTCCGGCCAGATTCTCCTTTCTGTTTTCTCTCAGCTTCTTTTCTTCAAAAACTGGAACATAGCAGCCCCCGTCCGATTCTCTTCTGCCCGTTTCCTGTACAGCGTCCCTGTTTTTTTTTCTTTTTTCCTCAGATCTGCTTCCTCATTTTTCTTCTCCCCTCCTCTGTCCGAAAACAGCCTCCCTTCTTCCCCTTGGAAATCCTCTCGTTCTTCCCGACGGTTATTCTTCTTACTTTTCTTCCTTTTTTTCTCTGCTCAGTCCTTCAAGCTCTCTCTAGCTAGAAACCAGAACAACCCATCTTCCTGTTCCTCTGAAAATCGTCACCTTTCAGCCCTCAAACCCAGAACCGAAACCCCAGCCTCCATTCTCTCCTCTTTTTTTTTTTTTTTTTTTCAAAAACCGCTCTGCCTTCCCCTTTGCTCGACCCCTCCGTCGATCCCCTCTCTGTTGCCCTAACCGAATTGGGTCCTCCACCTATGGCCGCGTGACAGCGCAGCAAGGGAAGATTCCCTTGCTGGCGTCACGCGGCTGACGTCAGGGTCCGAGGAGACCCGAACGACGTCGTCCGTTTCATGCCTGCTGCTGTGCGTGTAGGGGAGGAGAGGAAAAATAAAAAGAGGGAAGTGGGCCGAAAATAAAGGGGCAGAAGGGCTGGGCCGAAAATTAAGGAAAACAAGGCTGGGAAAGAAAAGAAAGTGGGCTCGGCTGAACTGAGAGGGAGGTGGGCTGAAGAAAAAGAAAATAAAAGGGAGAGAAAAAGGTGGGCCGGGCTGAACCAGCCAGCCCGATTTTATTTTTTTCGAATTTTTTTTCTTTTATCAGAATTTTTTTTTCTTTTCTGTGAATTAATATGTATTTATATAAGCAAAGTAAATGGGCATTTAAAACAAAATAGACAAAAATCGAATGTCAGCAGTAACAAGAAAATGGCTTTTTGGGGTCGGTTTTGATCCTCTCTCTTAAATTTTCACTTGCAAGCATGGTTAAGTGCACTATAAAATCTTTACCAAAATGTGATTGCTTTTGCATCGATTCATGTGGTCCCATAGAAGAATAGCAAATATTCTCTTCGGATCAATTGAGTCAAATTTGAATGACAAAAAAAATTCGATTTCTTTGTAATTTGTTTATTTCAAATATGGACATTGTTTACTTTTCATAGTCTACTTAGATAGGGTAAGATTGGGGGGGGGGGGGGGGGAGGGGGGTTGTGATAAATAGAGGGAGGGTAATATGGATTTTCTAAACGAGTCTATCCAACAAAGAGTCACGACTTAAAAATAGCGCTCTTTCTCGTTCAAGAAGCGTGATGCTGCGGAGGCCATAAATGCTTTGCAATTTTCAAGAATCATGCTTTTCCTTCTCAAATGATGATCCTTGGTTAGCACGCTCATGTTGGAACTCGTGGACGCAACATCATTACTTCGGCTCTCTCTCTCTCTCTCTCTCTCTCTCTCTCTCTCAAAATCCATACAGTCCAATTTGATTTAGTTTGTCTAGCTTTTCCCTCTTCACTTTCGTAACAAGAAAATGGCTTTTTCGGTCGGTTCTGATTCTCTATTGCACATTCTTTTACCTTTGAATTTGATACGACCATCTCTTGTTTCGATCTGTTGTTCTCGTTTGTGAGTTTATTTCATGAGAGTGATGATATCGTTTGCTCTGTTTTTCCACTGTTCGAGTAGGGATTGAAGTGAAACCTAGCAAGCCTTATGCTAAGAAGCCAAATGGGTCGAGACTTCGCGTCTCCCACGCAAAACCCTTCTCTGTTCTTTGATTTTGGTTCATTGCAACATTGAAAAGTCCAGATTTCTTCAGATTTTTATTGACTTTCCTCTTCATTGGACGTGCTTAATTTTGGGCAGGCGACGCTCGGGGTTGGTGTTGCCACCACTAGGAGCACGGTCCAATGCAAAGTGGGCGATGTGACTCTTGTATCTATATGCTCCTTGTGTCCAGGAAAAGAAGAATTAGCTCAAATAAATTTGGAATTTGAGGAAGCCAAGCAAGTCATTTTTTCTATTCTCTGTGTTTGCAGTGTTCACCTCACGGGTTACCACTTGGGAAAAGGTCGAGAATTTTATGGTAACTTGTATTCTTGGTTGAGTTATGTTATATTATTCCCTCTTATTGTTATCTCATTTTTCATATAATTTTGTTTTATAATTGTATAAGATGATGGATTGGGTTCCATTACATCATTTTATCATTGCAAACATCGGTACATGTTGGGGCGAGCTGAAAAGGTCAAGAAATACAATCTAAACTGTTTTATACACTAAATATAGAAGTTTCATTCTAGAGATCCATTCCTTGATAATGATTATTAGAGTCCTATGGAGAAGATATTGCAGACATAGAGGCAGATACTTCTGAGGACGACAACAATTATGAAGATAGCTTTATCGATGATAGTGATATTGAATTCCTTCCACCTTCTCCAATGCTGAATAAATTAGGTGTTCACAGTTTAACAATGTCCTTTTCTTATTTCTCATGATACACTTGTCAATGAGCTTCTGCTTGGAAAATTATGTGGGCACAACTCTTCGATCTTTACATCTAAAGGAAAATAAATGCTCCATTTGAGAAATCAATTGGATCTTTTATAAAACGAGCTATTTGGAATCTATTGTGATTCGATGTCAATGTCACAACAATGTGATAGACCATTTTGCTTTGTTGAATTACACATCTAAAGACCTAGGAGTTGGTTTATGCTTTGTTCAATTCTTGACATTGCTTAGATTCTTTTTGCTTAATATCAATAACACCTACAAGCAATTACAGGAACATTTATTACTAATGTTTCACTTTTTTCAGATTTAGTGAAATTTAAAATCTTTGAATAATTTGCATTTTGGGTCTCACTAAGTACTAGTAGTCCAGCCCTGCATTTGTAAAATGAAGCTCGTGCAGAGTCTAGTCAACTTTTACTGCTAAAGATTGTTGCATCATAATCTTCTGATGAGTAGTTGCATGCATCCCGCATCGTAGTACAACCAGTCAAAAATCTCTAGTATAACTCTTGTTTTTGGAGTCCAAGGCAATATCCAATAAATTGTTGCTTTTGTCTCTCAGAAAGAAAGACTATTAATGAAGTCTGAAGAAATTGACCTTCTTTAAAAACTTTGTTGTCAGCATCTTTTTTATTTGGATTTCTCCATCAATGATGTAGCATCAACTATCACAAACAAAATATATTAATTGTGTAACCATAGAGAAAGATTATGATGTTTGAGCAATTTGTATGATTATGTGACCATAGAGAAAGAATATGACGTGGGAGGATTCTGCTTTTATTTTCATGCTTGCTTGATAATCTTATATAACCGTTATCATTCTTCACTTTAAAATGTGAAATTGCTCCTCCTTCTTGTGTTCATGTGATGTCAATGGTTCTTTTTTCTTTTGGCCTTAACCGTGTAGATTTGTCGAATTGTATTATTCTGTTATGGATTTATTAATGTTGTAGGATCTTGCATCATGCTAGATTATATTTTATAGTTGTTAGCCTTCTTGACTTTGAAATTTTAAGCTGATTTTCCTTCTTATATTTGTATGATGATGTTGCATGGACAAGTACAGATATGTTGATTGCTCTTATTCTACTCAATTTCACATCTTTAGTTTAGGAGAATGTTTATACAACATGTTCACATCATGAATTATTTACAACAGAGAAGGAGAAACCAAACCAAAACAAAGTAAGAAAGGGAAAAAACGATCGTCGACGACTTAGGAAAAAGCAAGAAAAAAGCAAATCTGATAAGGTCAATAGCTTGCCACAACAGAATTTTGAGGCCTTGTTGCTAGAATCCAGTGAGGAAGATTTCTTTGTATCCCCTCTCCTTAAGAAAAAAGTCTTCTGCGAAGGACTCAGAAATAAATGTCCCAATCGTAGTCATTGAAACTCCACTAGATGTCGTCAAGAAGAAGCAAAAGCAAGATGGAAGCACCACTGTTAAACCATCTCAAAGTTTGTGTCCTACCGTTGTTGGTGGTGAACCTGGAAGGTAATTGACTAAATCATAGACTCCACAATATATTACATTTTTTACCTTTTCCACGAGAAGAGAATTCATTGATTTGCTTGAAATGCTTTGTCCGTGCACTTGTCTCAGTTTGAATAGGTTGTGTAATGCCTAACTGAAGATAAGTGGTTAAGGAATGGACTTGACTATAGGGAGATATGGAACTTATGTTTTAATTACTCGTCTAAAGCAAAAGGTCTCCCTACAAGCATTATAAAATCAGATACACATGGATGCGTATGATTTCATCTAATATCCTAATACTTTGGAGTCAGCATTGCAAAAAAGAAGAAGAGTAAATTGCATATCGTGGAGGGAGAGAAGCAGAATCAAGCTTGGCAGGAAGATAAAGAACTAGAAGCCCATGATCTGAGTAAGAAGTGAGTACCTATAGTCTTCACGTTTTTATTGACCTCTTATTATCCAAACTCACATATATAATGGTACTTTGTTGAATGCATTGATCCTATAGCTAGGTGTCCTAGGGTTCATTCCACATGTAATTTTGACGTGATGTAGCAACAAGATTTGGACCCATATTGGAATTATGAAAGACTTCCATTTGTAGGTCGCCTGTTCCTACCTTTTATTCATGTCAGTGACTCCACACATATGTAAATGATGAAAGATTGAAGTATCAGACATATTTCAAAATGATTGTGCTTGGAGCCTGCAAGCTAACTTTAGAATTTTTTGTCTTGGAACTCTTATTGTTATAGCTTATTAGTGTAGATAGCTAAAAATGAGTACTTCAAGAGTAAATGTTGAGCAATGACCTTTCTACTTGTGTTTGCAAACGACTTGTATTAAGTCTCACAGCAAGCCCAGGTCGATTGGCTAGACACTAAAGAAAGTGGTTAAACAATCCTTGTAAGAAGGAAAAATTGAACTTTAACTGGGATTTTCTTATTTGTGATGAATAGAAGTTCTGCTGTTGAAATTGAGCAAGTTCCAAGCAGAGAGAATTGCAAGAAGTCCAAAAAGAAGAAAAGGAAGGACGATAGCTTACCACATCAGAATCCTAAGGCCCGATTGTCAGGACCCCACGGTGACAGTTTCTCTGTATCTTCTCTACATAAGAAAAATTCTTCTGCGAAGGACTCGGAGACAAAGGTCCCAGATGTAGTCATGGAAACACCACTAGATGTTGCCAACAAGCAAAAGCAAGATGGACGCACAGCCATGAAATCATCTGAAAGTCTACTTCCTTCTGTTGTTGATGGCAAACCTGGAAGGTAATTGACCGAATTGGAGACTTACCAATATGTTACCTATTTTACTTTTTTTTACGAGAAGAGAAGTCATTTATATGCTGGAAATGTTTCAGCTTTGCACTTATCTTAGGTTGAATAGAACCTGTACCATATCGAATAACCAAAGATAAGTGATTAAGGAATGGACTCTTGACTATAGTGAAATATGGAACCTATGTTTTAGTTATTCAACAAAAGTAAAAGGCCTTCCTATAAACAAAATGTTTGCATACATGTGGAAGCTTATGATTTGATCTAACATCACAATACATTGGAATCAGCAATGCAAAGAAAATGACGAGGAAATTGCAGTTCATGGAGGAAGAGATGCAAAATCAAGCGTGGCAGGACGATAAAAAACCAAAAGCTAATGATCCAACTCAAGAATGAGTACTTTCATGTTCTTGTTGGCCTTTCATAATCCGAACTCACACATATAACAGTACTTGGTTGAATGCATTGATCATATAATTGGCTGTCCTAGTGGTAATTTTAGACGTGTTGTAGCAACAACAGTTTGGCTCACTCAAAATAAAGAAGAACCTCCATTTGTAGAGGCGCCTTCCTACCTTTTATGCCCGTCGATGACTACGCGCAAATGTATATCTTGAATGATTTAAGCACTCACATTCTCATAATATTATTTTGCTTTTAAAGCCTTAGAGGAAAAGTTCATATCTTTTCCTGTTGAGTAATATATTTGGAAAGACCCCTTGATTCCTTGTAAAGACTATTTCGAACACAATTGGTACATCCCAAAATAACTATTACTTGGACATATTTACCTTTTGGCCTCTTGTAGTTTTTTATAAAATAAAATAGAAAGGATCTGGGAATTCTAATTGTTATGGCTTGTGAACGGTGATAGTTAAGCATGTATATCCAAAGACTAATTGTTGAGCAATTACCTCTCTACTTGCATTTGTGAACAAATTTGTATCAATTCTCTTGTCAAGCACCAGTTGATTAGGTCGATGCTTGTGAAAGTGTTTAAAATATCCTTGTAATGAGGAAAAATTGTACTTGATATACCTACTCTAAATTTGGGATTTTCTTCTTTGTAATGAACAAGAGTTCTACTGTTGTAGTTGGGCAAGTTCTGAGCGAAGGGAATTGCAAGAAATCCAAAAGGAAGAAAGGGAAGAGCAAACTGCCTAATGGGGAAGATTGAAGAATATGAAATATCTCTCCGTCATTAGAGAAAGATGATGGGAAAGAAGCAATTGCTCTTTTTTTTGATTTGTTTGCAAGACCAAAGTCATCGTTAAGTCTAAACTTTTTATATGAAAACAGCTTCTGATTGTGAGATGAATTCTGAAGATTTGCGACTACATATTCGTCATGATTTTTCTTATTTATGTTCTATGTGATGATGTGATGCATGGCTTTTGTTATTGGATTCTGTAAGAGCCACATGTTTTCTAAATTTATCTATATATACGAACTATAAGAATTTGAGAAAACTTGTGATATATCTAAATCCTCACTTATGGTCATGTTTAATAAGTTATGCACAATTGTGATTGTATACTTACAAGTTGAATGGTAAGAGTAGGAAATGATTTTGTGATGAATGCTGAACACAATACTATTCTACTACATAGACATTAAATGATCTTTACCTATAAGCATGTACAAAAGAGTATTATCAGATGCATTAGATAGTAATGTTATTAGCATGTCTCATGAATGAGCACATTTGACTAAATCGTGAGTAGTCTATAGATAGATGCTCATTAAGAGGTTCTATTCGAGATGCATCATTGCCACTTGGAGATCAACACTTGGCTGGCTTCCTTGATGAGTTGATATTTTTGCGTGGACCGATTTAGCATCTGTAACTCAAGGAGGCATATTCCCAAGCTTTCTAGAAGTTTCAAGAGTCTTGCTGATGTCTTTGTATGTTGGTAGATGCACTAACTCTTGATAGGAGGGAGATTGTAATTAATGTTGATTGGTTGGAAGAGGACCTCTAGGGTAATTTGCTATGGTATCGGTTAATTACCAAGTTAGGATTTATTGTTATGAATTCATATACATAAATTACTAATTATAGGTTTAATTGAGATTGCGACAATTGCAAGTAGTTATCCATATCATATGAGAGAAATTTATCTTTTCAGAGTGGTAACATAACCCAAGAAGTAGTTTTACCTTGTAGTAAATAATTTAATTTGCATCTAATTTTTGCTTTATGGGTCAATAATCTATGTTATTATTAGTAAACTGAGTGAATGGTAATTGTTACTAATGTAATTTTCCTCATTATTTGTAAATTGAATACATAATCTAATAGTAACAACATTCCTTATAGTAGCAAAATTTCTTTCCATTTATAATACGTTTTCTTTATGTGAATATTAAAAAAACACAAATTATCACAAAAGTCAAAAATTTTCTTTTCGACTCCTAAATTTTCTTCTATGACCATAATTATTGTAATCAATTTTACAAGATAGAAACGCCCCAAATGGAGACAATCGTGCTTAAAATTAAGGTTACCAATTTCAATCATTAAGCACCAGAAACTAGGGGAATCAAAAACTAAAGCAAAGCTTGAACCGAGACACAAACTGAATCAAATCAAACCACAAAGTTCAGTTCTTTTTAGTTCAATTCTTCTTCGATTCAGATAATGCTAAAAACTGAATTTCTTTTCACCAATTTGGATTTTATCATTTTGGCTAACCGAATTGAACCAACAAAATCTAAAATTAAAATCTAAAATCATGAACCCTATCAATGCTCTCTCTTGTCCTCGACGAACAGAGGTGTAGATCTCTTCAAAGCAACATCGGTACGTCCCCTACAATTAAGGACAGTGATGATGTCAATGACTGGATTTCTGGCCCAAAACGCACAAATCGAGTAACTCATTGGGAGATTGAAGGATTCGAAGAGTTCAACTTGACTTTGAGGATTTTGGTTCGGTTCAACTTCAGCTCAGATCGGTAGTTTTTCTTAGCACCCCTGCCAAAGACGACACAACAACATGGAAGCTTCCAATAACAAATCGTTAATATTTCATTTTATATCATTGTATCATATTCTGTTCTTCGATATTTGACTAAGATCAAGCTCATGAGCTTATCATCTTAGGTCGAAACAAATTCTCCTATCAGATCACTGTACACTTGGATAGACCGGATTGATTATGCAATAGCGACTATTTTAATGATAAGAAAAATATTTGGAGTTAATATTGCTAAGTAAAAATCTTTTAACTTCCAAGTACATATTTATGATGATTCGACATTAGTTTTTGATAGGAATAATTTTGTTTTTGCCGAGTATAATATTCAATGCAAAGATACGAATTTATAGACGGTTTCTTTGAATTCTTAGGGTACATAAATTAGTTTATTTTGTAAGAAAAGATTAACAAACTACATCCTACACCAGGAAACATGAGACATTATCATGGGACATTATCTATCTATCTATCTATCTATAAGAATATAGTAGTTTGAAGGTTAATGGGTTTTTCACTCAATTTTGCCACTTGGCAATATGTCTAGGGTGCAAGTACAAAACGTGGCCAATAAAAACCTCACAGCCCGATTGAGGAAAAGACCAAAAAAATATTAAATGGAAAATAGCAAAATGAGCAACACTTCATTTTAAACATATCAAATCAAAAATATTTTACTAAATTACATTTTAGAAAGTTAAATAAATTAATCACATAATTAGGAAAAAGTAGATATCAAACAGAAAGCTATTCAAAAGTAAACCTAAAATTTAGCAATGCCACGTCAAAAAGTTCGTATGAAAGCAATAAATTAACTATGTTGTTATGAACAATTTAAATGTTAAACAAAAAATTTACCAAAAGTAAAATTAAAATTTTGAAAAAAGCAGTATACCTTAAAAAAGAGTGCAAAAAGATATTGATAAAAACACAAACTAACAAAAAAGAGTTGCACTCGGCGCAGCACTATTATATCAAGGAAAAAATAACTCAAGCCCAATCATGCCATTTTGTTATGTAACTTTGGAGATATTTGTATCTATTTCTTTTGCTAATAACATATATTTTAAAAAGAATACTAGAAATTTAATTTAGGTTCATGAACCTATAGACCTAAGTATAGTGAGCTTGAGCTCGACTCGGCAAGATGTTCGAACTAGCTAACTTGACTGGAAATCATATTAGTCGACCTCGGGTAATCATTAAGTTAAGCCTGAGTTACTACTGAGTAGCTTGACTCAATTTCATTCCACCATGTGAATGGATAGTTACATGATGTAGAGTATTGATAGTTGAAGAGAAAGATGCCAAAAAGCGTATATGTACCCAACCATTTCCAAACAAATTAACAAAGTAATGTTTGATCTCATTTAACAAATAAAGAAGATTCCACTAGTGCAAGCACGGGTTACTCCGTTAGGTATTACAATGATGTCAAAAATGCAGTATATTGTAATGTTCTCTATTGTGTATGAATTGAATTGGTTGTGGTAAAGTATTAATATTGTAATAAAGGCTCATGTGGCATAAGGGACATGTAATATGCATCGTATGCATCTTCTCTATTTATAGTTTAGCATGGTAGAAAAGCTAGACACCATATTGGATCTAAGCAAAATTTGATCATCTCCAACAGAGCTCGAGATTGATCTGTTAGTGTCAAAAAAAAAATTAACACAGTATTTCAGTCAAGTTGATAAATTTTCCTTCTGTTTCTCTCTCTATCGTCTACTTTATACAAAATGCTCACCAAATATGTGCCATTCGATACCCAGTATTTTTCTGACGGCACAGCTAATCTTCATCAGAGTCCTGAACAACTCCATTGTTCCTCATCCTCTTGACTGGGGAAGAGAATTACCTTTCTCACCATCAGAACCAGATTCATCCACAGAGAAACGAGACCTGACTCTGGAGACGTGACATTTTCCTTTCCTCCATCTTCATCAGAAGCATTGCATGATTCGTTTTTGTGTGCTGCAGAATGAGAACAGCCAGGTTCGTGGTCAGGATTGTCTTCTTCCCGACTATACTGGTGGCCTCTATAATTTTAAAATCCCGGGAAGTGCTGCACTTGGCATGCTTCAGCAAGTTCACTTTAGTCACCTTGCTAAGTCGGATTAAATACTTTTCATAATCTTCTATATGAAAGATCAGCTCGGGATGCAGCGATTTTCCCTTTTGATCTTTCCCACCATTCTCCTTCTATTAGCGTTTTCTTGCTGTTCCTGCATTTTAAATCCTCACATAAGTCACTCGAACATAGAGAAAACATTCAAAAAGAACAGAAGAAGAAATCCAAATGATGGCTGGAACCTGAAACTGGAGAGGGTGGCAATACACAGAGTACTCACCTTCTGCATTTCTGCCACAAAATTATAGAGTTGAAAGTGAGATGCTTGCAAGTTAATTCAACAAGTTTCTGAAATCTAGTGCTTGGCAGAAGTTGCTTGGATCTTCTAGGGGCAATCTGAAGTTTTGTTATCTGAGCCAATTGCCTGTACAATCTTGTAACCATTCTGATAAAATGATCTGCTTGAGGGTCTGCACAGATTTATCACGCAAACAAAGTTAAATGGTAAAACTCGGTACAACTTAACCCCCCCAAAACAAAAAACAAAAATTAATAATGTGCGCTCTTACCCTTCAAGGTCATCAAAGCAAATGATGATAGTACTCTCACTCAGCTTCAGACCTAGAGAACAGATTGTCCTCCAGTACCAATTTAACATCAAGAGCAAGTTCTCCTTCATTTGTTTTAATTCTATTTTGAGAGGAGAGAGAAAATTCCTTCAGTTTCCTAATGGCCCAATCCACATCACATATGACTGCTTCAACCGATTGCAGAATGCAAATGATTACTGCAATGCTGGTGTATTTGTTGACGACAGGATATGACTCAGACATCTCCACAGGATCATCACTTGCGTACCCTGTAACTTTGCACAACTCTGTAGCCACATCTTGAGCAAAGATCAAATCATCAGGAGGCGAACTTAGTTGGATCACTAGTAATACCAGACTCCTAACAACCTTGGAATCTTTGATTCCGTTGCTTTTGCAGATCTGTGTAGCCCAGGATCCATGAGAATTTCTCAGTTGGCAGGGCAACTTGTTAGTAATCATCAACATAATATCACAAAGGACCTGAAAAGAACATGCTTGCATAGCTTAAAAAAACAGCACATGAAATCAGCAAAAGACTAATGAAAGAGAGAATTTGCTTTTTACCTCAGCCTCACAAAAGGATGAAATTGCAAGAAGCTCGGATAACAGAGGCTTCAGGATCTTCGCAATGAATATCTCAATGTTCCTTATTTTTGGATCATTAATCACGCAGGTTACATTTTCACCATCAACACCATATTCAGTCGCGCAAACTGACACCAAATCTTCAAGCAGCTGGGCAAAATGAGGGCCCTGCAAATAAATTATTAACATATCCTTAAGGCAGATAAGTGCTTGATGGAAATTCTCTCTTTGACCTTCGATCCTACTTTTGTTCTTTTCATTTGGAACACTCGATTGGACCGATCTAAGCAGAAGTATCAGCTTCAGCAATTGGGACCCCAGAATCTTAATATCACTGTAGATAAAAGTCTTTAATGGATCATCCCTCACTAAAACAGGGCAAGACCTGACGTGACAAAGCAGAATATTCAAGACAAAAGATATAATGTTTGAGCAGCTTGTGTTCTTGCTGGAGGATGATTGGCCAACGCTCTGGGAGGCTGCACTACCATTAGAAAATCCAGCATTGTATAACCCTATTGTAGTTTGCGGTAATTGATTGATTGTTGAAGTTGCCAAGAGAGGTATCTGTTCTTGAGTCAATGAGGTGCAGACAGAATCAGTATGGTCAGGAATATCAATCACAGTAGTTCGCACATTTGTCTTTCTTAGTCCATTAATCTGCCTTGGTTTGCCTATATGTTTCTCCACCAAGTAATGGAATTTAACGAAGTCAATTAGCTCCTTTTCAAGTTCTACCCTCTTATCACCCATCGCTTTCTCCAATTCAGTGGCTATGGTGTTGAGCACAACCTCTGTTATACCCAGTAAAATCATGGCACAGCTTCTGGTTCTCTCTTTCTCAGAAGACCCTGAGCCTGAGTCAGCTCTCTGACCAAGAATGACTGATCTGACAAGAAAATGAACACATAGTTATGAAAATGCAAAATTTCTCCACCTGAAAACTTATCCAAAAGTATGTGTGGCAATATGGATAGGAGATGAATCTTTTTCACTAATATTGCCTAGACTCTAGAAGTACCAGTAACCACTTGTGGAGATTTCAAATCAGGGTTGTAGGATTCAAAAATTCCATGAACTTTAATGATGAACTGTTATAAGGGTTTAACAAAGAATGGAAAAACATACCAAATAAAGCTGGAACATTGATAAATCAATCTTTAGTGTTTAGAAAACCAAGAGAAATTGGAAGCATAATCCATAGAAATGAATGTGAGAAAAGACAGCATACAATAGACTTAAGAAACTATTACTAGTGATTCAAAGCAATCCCAGAATCTCATCCCTTAATCTAGCTTAAGATCTCTTAATCTCAGCAATTGAGCGTCACTAAATAGTTACTTGTCAGTCACGACCTCTTAAACTCTAGAAGACAATCAAATACTGAAAATTAAACACAGAAACAGAAAAGTCATATGAGACAAACCCATAACAACTAAAAATTGATTCACCTGATTAAAATTCAACTTACTCAATGTTCCAGCGTCATTAAACCTAATAAACAAATTCAATCTTGACCGGGGTCTCAATGCAATAGAAACTTTATAGAATTCTAATTCTTATTGATCTCCTGATCACTGCAAACTGACACAGTCTCATGATCACTCCAACTGTAGTGCCATTAAGTTATCGAATTGATAGAATCTCAAGTTCAGTACAACAGTACTGACGTTAAGTGATCGAATTCCATTTTTAAAAAGGGATCTTCATTCACTGAACTTCAAATGTAGGAGGATTAAACCTACTACAAGCCCAATGTAACCCATCATATGGTGTCGTTAACATCAATATGAGTGTGGAGGGTTACTCACACTAGAAGCCCAAGGACAGGCAAATAAACAAAGATATCTCCCAATTTGAGTAGAATAATAACCGCTAAGGCTGATAATAGTATATCTGAGATTTTAAATTATATACTTGACTTCATTCCCACATTAGGTCTCTTTTGAGCACGTATTTTTCTTGAATGATACTCTCATTTTCACATAGGCTGAGTTAAGGACCAAGTTCCTCATATCTGTTAAGTTGCTGAAGCCACTAATCACCAAATTGGAATAAATAGCTCCCAAAAGCATGTTTACATAGTCAGGATCCCACCCTCAGTCTCCAATCTCATGGGTCCTTTAAACATTTTGATCCCAGTTAGGATTCCCAATTTAAAAGTGAGGATAAATCACACTTCTACCCACAACCGGGAACCAAAATGTAAAGCTTGCCTTATATGCAATGTGGTTAACTAAGTAGACCTTTAGCAAACCCAAAAACTATGACCACCAAATGTCATCAGTGGCTGCACTCTCACTCTACCAGCAGCAGGTCCATTAACACCAGAACATCATCACATCCAATACTCAAAACTATCCCAATATCATAACCTTCATCACCTCAACCACTCCAAACCGCAAACATCATCACAACGCACTACTGCAAGACTCTGCCGTACTCTGACAACACTAACACCAAGACTGCTAGCCTGCACCATCACATTCTCCTTATCACCACTAGTTTTCCAATTCCACTCTGGGACTCCAACACCTCCAACATTATCACCACCCATCACAATGTTGTCTGGATCCATTGCAATTTCCAATAATATCACTGCACTATTCTTGCAATTGTCAGCTTGCTAACTTTTAATACAACATGAATACTGCCATCTCACAACCCCCATCAACCATCTCTCTGTCAATCCAACTCCATCGCAACATGTATGGTGAAACAAAGATCCATCACAATGATCATTACCAAAACATTACCATGACCAACATCATAGCCTCAACCACACCACCACACTGTTATTGCATATGGTGGAGGTGATGGTAGATATGGTGGACATCATCATAGCATGGAGGATGTCAAACCAACAGCAGACATACCAACAATAGAGTGGCAATGCTGAAAGAGTGGTGTGTTGATGAGGTGAGAGAGAGGTAGAATACTGGAGGTGGTGATGGTGGAACTTGAAGTGGAGTGACAATAGTTCTTGCGATGGCCACGAAGAGATGGAGATGCTAACAGTGGTTTTGATGATCATTACTTAAAGAGTACTGGAAGATTGGTAATGCAATACAATCACGATACTGGACGTGGAAGTGGAGGTGACAGTGTAGTGGCAGTGGTGGCATAGGTGGTAATGATGGGATTATGTGATGGTGATGACTGATGACACTATATCCTCTCCATTATAAGCTGCAGCAAAAAAAGCACTTAATCCAAGTGAATTGATCAAGTGGGTGTCAGCAGGGTTTAGCTTAAGGTCGATTGATTATGGATCATGTATGATCTATTTCTCATTAAGCAGAAAATATGAGTCGAAGGGGTTATTCCCTGCATGCAACCTGCACATTTCTGCACTAAACCATCCATTTGCCACCTCTAATTAAAGGGCACCTAAGAATTTAGAGCTCCTCAAATCCTCCTAAGATATGTATTGAAACTTTTACAAGATCTGCCTTGCTTCATGCAAGCTCCAAATACTGAAATAGTCCAACAATAAAGAGCTTACCAACCTTCCAATTTTTCAGCTCTTAAAAGCTTCCGGATCTTCAGTAATGCTGTGGAGAATGAATCCCAGGACAATCTTCTTCCAACCTGCAGTAACTTCATTAATTAACATCTCCATTGTTGACATTGCTGTCATACACTTAGCAGCTCCATTCATCAGTAAAAATACCTCATCTTGTGAAAGGGAAAACCCAAAACACATCCATGAAGTATCTGAAGAANGTGTAGTGGCAGTGGTGGCATAGGTGGTAATGATGGGATTATGTGATGGTGATGACTGATGACACTATATCCTCTCCATTATAAGCTGCAACGAAAAAAGCACTTAATCCAAGTGAATTGATCAAGTGGGTGTCAGCAGGGTTTAGCTTAAGGTCGATTGATTATGGATCATGTATGATCTATCTCTCATTAAGCAGAAAATATGAGTCGAAGGGGTTATTCCCTGCATGCGACCCACACATTTCTGCACTAAACCATCCATTTGCCACCTCTAATTAAAGGGCACCTAAGAATTTAGAGCTCCTCAAATCCTCCTAAGATATGTATTGAAACTTTTACAAGATCTGCCTTGCTTCATGCAAGCTCCAAATACTGAAATAGTCCAACAATAAAGAGCTTACCAACCTTCCAATTTTTCAGCTCTTAAAAGCTTCCGGATCTTCAGTAATGCTGTGGAGAATGAATCCCAGGACAATCTTCTTCCAACCTGCAGTAACTTCATTAATTAACATCTCCATTGTTGACATTGCTGTCATAAACTTAGCAGCTCCATTCATCAGTAAAAATACCTCATCTTGTGAAAGGGAAAACCCAAAACACATCCATGAAGTATCTGAAGAATTTTCAGATTGACCATCCGGTTGAAGGAGAAGAATCCATGATACACAAGATAGTAGACTATCCAGAGGCTCCTCAATGACGACTTTGCCATTCTCCAAGCCAACACAAGAGGTTAATTCAAGTTGACCATCAGCATCCTGCAAAGATATTTAGTATGAGAGAGAGAGAGAGAGAGAGAGAGAGAGAGAGAGCACATTATTACAGATTAGCAAGAATCTGACGTAAAAAAGATAGGAGCCCAACAAGGATTAGAACATTGCACAGTGAGGATAACCATTTAAAATTTGAACTAAAATAGACGCATTCTGTTGAAAAGGAAAATATGCTCTTCACAAGTTGAATTAAGCTTTTCAAGTTCAGATACGTTGTCATCCATTTAGAGCATAAAGAATTGCTGGAAATGCCTCCGCCAACAGCATCTTAAACTATGTCATGAAGAACACAGAACAGTCATAAGCACGATACTAAAATCAAGGTTCGAGTAGGTACAAGTTCCAATTAGATAAGAACTCCACAAATTGTGCCATGCAACATTGTTATCAAAACTAATAGGCACAGTATTACTAGTTATAGAATCAGTCCAATACAAAAGACAAAATCAAGCTTCACAGAAAAGGCCAAACAATTAGGCTTGATGCCTCTTCTGCAGTTTAATATGTTCATGGCAATATATGGCTAAACTCCTAGAAAATTTCCTCAAGTAACTTTACAAATTCATGCAAACCAAAACGCTACTTCTAGAAAGGACATGCATCAGCATATTTTCAACAGATTATGCAGGCTAAAGATTGAAAAGAATCAGAAAACTCAATAAAGTAGGTCAATTGAACAGGTTTGGCTTTGACAATTTCAGCACTATACTCAGGCCCATAATTTAAGAAAACTTACTTTCACATTCAGAGAAAAATTAGACACTGATACCTCTTTATAAAAACGTAGGAAATGAGGCAAGAGAAGATCAAGGACCGGCCTAGCAATTGATGGTTCCACAAGGACAAGCTTTACAAGTCCAGCGTACATGACTCTTTTTACTTTTGCCTGACCACAGCAATCCAACTTTAGTTAAAAGCGTAGTCAAAGGACAAATGAACTGGAAAAGAAAGTAAATAACCCTCGAAAAACCAAAGAGGATTGTTTCAAATTCCAAAACCTGCTGATAAAGGCATCTCTGGAGCAACCCAATCAGCTCTTGGTAGAGAGTTCCACCCATACAGCTGAAGGCCTCAGCTTGTTGGCTGCAACTGGCTTGGCTTGATGAATCTTGAAAGGGAAGATTGTCATAAGATTGTTTATCTACCAAGATGAGATCAAAAATGGCATTTGTTGCTGCAAGAAGGATTGTATCTTCTCGTCTAAACATGGCTTTGCGAATAACTAAAATCATATAATCCTGCAACAGAGAAGCATATATCTTCAGCACTTATCTCTCATTTTTGGAAAACAATGCATAGCTTATCGAAGAAAAATTATGAACTTGCAATGAGACCTAAACGCAGGTTGTATATCAATTAGTTGCTCAATATTTTGAGAATCTAATTAAAGTTTAGTATCATTATCAACCATTGCTTTGGTCAGCCTAACAATGGTGTCAGTTCTTAAGGTCCTTATGATCTTCATCCATATTTGTGACACATCTTTCCTTTCTCAGAAATGATCTTAAAAAAAAATTCATGAAAAATCTCTCTCCTGCTTTCTCAATACAATAAAAGCACATTAGTTTCCAAAGAGAAACATAGAAGAATCGCATACCAGAATATCTCTACTGATTTTGATCAGTGGCAACAGTGAAGCAACAAGACAAGATGCAACCTTGCCATCCATATAAGTAAAATAATCCAACAACTCCTTCAGCCGAGACACATGCTCCTTGATAGCGTACGGATAATTTCGAATCAGGTGACCAAGCAGTCTGAAAATGATATTTAATCACCATCCCAGAAAATTTTAGAAACAGCTATCACTATTTCATGGCTATTACCTAACAATTGACATGCTCTGCTCAGGCTTCATGGAAAGGATCCGCACTTTGCTTTGCTCAATTATCTAATAAATAAACAAATTGGTTTCGATTAATTGTAGTCATACTGATACAAAAATGTGCCGAGGCATGAAGACCATCGTAACGATACAGGAAATATTCAGTCACGAGGTGCACTTGTACTCATTCAGCACACGTGATGCAAGACTACATCAAACAACTCAAGCATAACAACAATCTATAAAAGAGTCGCAAAAAGGAAAGAAAAGAAAAGTTACAGCAATTGCACTTCATAACAATTAAACATAATGACTTATATGCAACAGACAGTCCTCTGCTCTTGGATTATAAGCAATTCACTAAGCTTCGTGCATCCCAAAAAAATGCGCTAGTAAATGTAAATCTATAGCTCTTGGATCTAACAAGCACCTAAAAGAGTATAGCTCAATCAATACAGCAATTAGTACCTAACCAACATCAGCAGATTACAGATGTTGGAGGGAACAAGGATAACAGTACCTCTGTTTCATGAAATTACGAGGACAACCTCAGGCAAATCTATGTATATTACCATGTGCCAACACACTAGAGTTGAAAAACAACTCTCAGAAAGTACAGATATTACGAATTAACACAAGGGAAAGAAGGAATAAATCAGGAAAGGATGTGCTCCACCATTCCATCCTTGCAGGACTAATTTTCAGTCCAAATCATAGATTTGAGGACTACATAACAGAAATCATCTGCACCATCACACAGAAGATTAAAAACTCAAAATATCTCCCGGCTGCACAACTGAGGATATTATTCTTGAGTAAATATTGTCTGTTAACACAAACTATAAACTAGGCAAGTCAATCCATGTTTTTTCTTGCATGCCACATAGAACAAATTGCCTCCATCACACTAAATGATATTCAAGAGCAAACAACAAGACTGCAATGAAGAGACATTATCAGCATTTACTACACAAGATATACATATGCCTCTACATCCACAACTTTTCGACTTATTATAAAGCCTCCTTGCATAGTGGACCAATGCACATGGAGAAAGTTACAGATACCTCAGCACAGAGGTTAAGCTACATTTACTGTGAATTAAATACGTAAAAACGTAAGTTTTGCATGTGTAATGTTTTGTTGAGCACTACGAACTTGATCTAAAATCTTAAATAGTTAGATAAAGGTATCTTTTTTATTTTAATATCATAACATTCCAGCACAGACTTAGGTTGAGATTTGACCTAATACTAAAGCTAAAGACTCAGTTTCACTATGCTGCCAAGATGTTACTTGACCAAGCCACTACCTATGAGCTGCTGGCTCAATCTTTCTATAAGCAAGTGGTCCAGCCTTCATAGTCTCCTCTAACTTTTTGGAAGCTCAACTGTGTCCTGCTCCATTTCACTCCCGGATGGGATTTCCTTTCACCCATCCCACACGGTACTATTCACTGTTGATGACCCATAAGTATTTAGCCTTGCAATGTGGTAATGTTACGGAGGCATGTGAGGGGCCTAGATAGATTTCAAAACAGAATTTCTCTTACAATGATAGCGTATAGAATTTTATGGAACCAATGCCAACTTGATCTAAAAAATTAAGCCATTAGATGAATGCTTATTTTAATATCGTTAAAATAACTTGTTTAATTTCTTGTGATGTGTGAAATTACTATACTTTCCTCATCTTCAAGATCTTGAAAAGTGCTGTTAGAGTTAGGCTTGGCTTTGAATTTCCAGCCAAAAAAAGAAAAATAACTTAAATTTCAAAAAATGGTGAAAGGATGCAAGATAACATAAATAATGTGGTTCATATGATTCAAGAATGGAGGTGTCCAAAATTTTAAAAAGAAACTGTTTTCTAACTCTAAAAGTTCAAGGAAAAGCCAAATGTTACAAGTCAAGCCATACCATAAAACTTATATATTTGTCAGTGCTGAAACAGAGTCCTAAAGGCACTAGTTAAGCTACACATTTGTGGTTGTTTCAAGACATTGAAGACCAGTAGATTGCAGTAGTTTCACAAAAGAGTAAACACCTAGCATTCAAACTTGCTTTCTATATCAATGTCATTTAACAAGTTCCCTAAGGGCACTAACTAAAAATCCTATACATATAGATAGATAGAGATATATGGAGAGGGAGTGTGTATGAGAGAGAGAGCCCTAGGTGCACATACTAAAAATCCTGTACATCTAGATAGATAGACTTATGTGGGGACAGGGTGAGAGAGAGATGCATCAATGAATAAGAATTTGCACGGTATCACTAATTTAGCCCAATCATGGAGCCAAAGTTTCCAGCATGCTTTAGGACACTTGTTCGCACAACACAATTTCCATCCAAATCCTGAAGAGGTTCTCATGCCATAAACCATGTTAGGCTGACAAACACAGCAAAACTATACTAGTTCAATTTAAGAACTTCCAGTAGCGTAACAATGCAAAAAAATTTAGGTATATATGCAACTACAATATGCTATTACAAATCAATGCGCACACTTTACTTTTAGAGTAATGCTAGGACCCTAAGCCTGATTTATCAAGCTGATAAACTAAGTATCATGGCAAACTTTTATTGAATGTCGAGTAATGGTCACTTGTTTAAAGGCCAAGAGGCAATCCGTCAAACCAAGTAGCATATCAATTTGATATCCTAGTCTTAGTATACCTTGCACCACAGAGTGATTTATCATCTTTGTATGAAGCATAATATTTTGAAATCATAAAGGATATCTACTTGTATGATTAAACCAACCTCACTCCTGGCCATGTCATGAGCTTCAAATAAATTTTTCAGCATTTGTATAGCAAGCTCCTCAATACATGATGAACCATCAGAGTAGCAAAATTTCGTTTGATTTCCCAGTTGCACTGACTCTAGTAGAAGAAAAGCAAGTTGCAAAAAGCTTGGCACCATATGCTCCCGCCCACGGTTAGTCTCGTTTACCTTGATGACACAGGTAAATTGTGTCATGTATCCATGAAAAAATAATAAGCACTGTGGCCACTATAAACTGAGTCAAGACATAACAGAGGAGAAGAAATTACTGCTCTGATAACAGCCTTCTCCACTAATTGGAACCCTTGCAAAAATTCCTCTCCCATCTCATGCTGGACCCATTTGCAGTCTCTGAAAAAGAAAGGGTTCAAAATTCAATATTGAGAGAGGAATAGAACTTTCTACAAGGAAGAGCAGTACTTCTGCAGCACTCCAAGCAACCACATAGAGGGAA
The DNA here is from genome assembly GCA_014858505.1 of Corymbia citriodora subsp. variegata. Taxonomy (NCBI): domain Eukaryota; kingdom Viridiplantae; phylum Streptophyta; class Magnoliopsida; order Myrtales; family Myrtaceae; genus Corymbia; species Corymbia citriodora. Next base: position 38,048,792 of record CM026417.1, on the reverse strand, counting down.
CTATGTAACCCTTGAATATCTTATCAAGAGAATTAGCAATAATACTTTTATGGGAGATGCAAAAGGCAACCACAGTCACCACAATTGAAGACAAATACAGCAGATGCACAATGTACAGACATCCCTCTGGCATACTCTAACAGTTTAGCTTCATAACCATATCAGCAAGATTAACATCCTATCTCTAATTTTACCATTGAAAACTAAAGAGTAAAAAGGAAAAAAGAAAAGAGGATATAAAATCTAACTAGAATTTCCAGTCATGTTTAGAGCCATTAATCTAATTTTAGATGCTTTTATATGGTGTTGTCATTGCTTGAAAGCAACTACAGTTGCCACAAGTGAAGAAGACAAATACAGTGGGTGCCCATTGTACAGGCATCCCTCTAGCAGCCTCTAATGGTTTAGCTTCGTAATTAAATCAAGATTAACATCCTATCTCTAGTTTAACATTGAAAATTAAAGAGTAAAGAGAAAGAGAACGCAAAAAACTTATTAGATCTTCCACTCATGTTTAGAGCCATTAATCTCATTTGAGATACTTATATATGTTGTCATTTCTAGACAATGAACTCAAGGACCAGAAAGTCTAGATGTCTCTGGCCGATGCTTTCGCAACATGTAACCCTGTGCAACAGAATCTAGACAGCTGCAAAAGTTTAGCTAGGACATACACTGCGAATTTGTAATCCCCATATGAAGTGAGAATAGCCTTTTTAAGGATCTCCAGAGCACTCTCGCTGAACCTCTTGATTCTAGCCAGGGATAGCATGACAGCCACAGCAAAATGATTAAGAGCCTGACTATCAGATTTAATCAGCCCCATAACCTCTTTCCCAAGAGAAAAATCCTGCTTCACAGCAAAATTCATGTGAAGCAACACAGTCCCTTCGACTTGCTTAAAAATCGAAGCCCCCTTCTTCGATTCCATTTCCAACCCAAAAAAAGCCACCAACCCTTCAACCACCTCCCTTTTGCAGAACCCTTTTGAAGCCAAAACCAACAAGTGATAGACCAGCGAGGGCAGATCCTGCAAGTCCAAGTCCCCCATTCCTTCGAACACCTTCTCCAAAAACTCCCTCTCTCTCCCCTTATCCAGAGAGACAAACTCCCTGACTAGCGAAACCAATTTCAACAACAACCCTTTCGACCAAACAGAATCCACTACTCTATCAATCACGGAGTTCACAAAATCACCCCCTCGCTCGACTTCATTCGAATTGCGAATGAGGTCGATGCACCTAGGCAAGAGATCGAGCAGCTGTGCGTCGTCCAACGTGACCAATTTCGGAAAACTGGAGAGGATCGACTCCACCACGGACTGGACGTCGCTGATCTCTAGCACATTGAGGAGGGTGCTGAAGAAATGGATGGTCTTGAGCGAGTTCGCGTCGTGGGGGAATCGGTGAGAAACGAACAGGTCGATGTAGGAGAGGAGCAGCGAGGAGAGGAGAGGGGAGAGAGTAGGGCTTTCCGGGGAGAGGAAGATGAGGGAGAGGAGGGAGAGCGTGTAGTCGGAGACGGCGAGCGAGGGGTTCGGGGAGTCGGCGGCGCGTGATTCGAGGTGAGAGACGACGTTCGAGTGGAAGCTCGGGGAAGAGAGCTGCGGGGGGAGAAGAGAGGAAGAGACGGAGGAGGTTTGCTGGAGGCGGTGGAGGTTCTGCGCGATGCTGATTATGTCGGTGTCCGTCAACGGCGGCGGCTCTCCTCCGGCGGCGGTGGCCATCGGAGCGGCGGCTGCTCCTTCTGAGGTGTTGTCTTGTCTGTGCTGCGAATGGGAGGGAGGCAAGTCGTCAGCCTGAGAGGCTGTTTTAGGCGGGAAAGTGGAGCGGGAGGCAATACCATTTATTAAGGGTAAAAAAAAAACTAATCTTATACAGCAGTATATTACGACACTTGTTAAATACCTTTTTTCTTTTAGACCAAAAAATTTAGATTATTGCATAGAAAATTTATAATTTTTTTGGTCTGTTTGTAATAATTTATTCACAAGTTATTAATTGCGCATAATACGAATTAATTTTAGATTTTATTTAATTGATTTGTTGGGGTACTCATTAATGAAATCATTAAAATAAATGTATAAATCACGTATTCTGACTTTTTTCCCCTATATTTCTAAGATTTACAAAAGACCTCATGTCATGCATTTTTTTTCTGTTTAAATGATCCATGTAGCTGAGAAAATGGTTCAATTCTTTTCAAAGTCGTCTAACATTCGAAAATTGGCATAATTGTACATCATGTCATCCTCATGTGTGATTTATTTTTCATGAAATAGAGGTCAAATTAGTCATTGAAAGGTTTATAAATGGGAGGAGGACAATGAGAAAACAGCCCAAAATATATCTTTAGATGACTTTCCACTTGATTTTTAAACATTTGAAACTTTTGGCAAGTTTGTTGCAATTTTGATGCATGTAGTCATTTGTGTCTTTGCTTCACGCCCCCACAGAAAAATTATTTAAGTGCGATTCCTAGTGTTGAATGCTTGTTCATTTGCATCCACAAACTATTGTAATCAAGTAATTGTTACAAATTAAATAGAGGCGACGATGGAGTAGACTTGAATGAGGTCAGGCACATGATGAAGCTGAACTTCATCACAGAAGAAGGGTCAAGGACAAGCGATAAATACTCGAGGTAAGATTTTTTTCATGCAAGATCCTTGTCCAAATTCACTCATTCTATATTACGTAAGGTATTTTCCAAGTTCTAAAAATTTTAAAAATTAAAAAATAGTTTCGACGAGTAAATTCTAGGTTTCATTCTAGACAAAATCTAAAATTACTCAATCCCACTATATTAGGCACAAGACTTGAACGAGCATAGCAAGCCATCCGGTACTAATATAATAACCTCCGAATAACAACCCTAATTTCCATGGCAGCTTTCTTCCCCCGTCGCATATGATTTGTCCTCAGCTCCTCCGCCCTTGTGATTTTTCTATCACCATTTATTTAGTTTACTACCCAAAATAAAAAAAAAAACGGCAAGTCATTTGATCGAGATTTACTAAATTCCATTTAGTTTTTTCTTTCGCTATTTATCCTTTTCACATTGATTTACTTCCCGATGACGTGGGAATCCCCAATGAACTTCGAACGAGCTCCACCTTCTTCAAAATTGGCTCTACACACCAAAAACAAAGAATACCTCTTGGATGATTCGGTGAATAACGGTTCGAAAAAGAGGAGGGAGAATATTTAGGCGGGAAGATTTCTATATTTTGGAGAAGATGAGAGAATTTTGATAGATTTCCCTGATTTGTGCTCTCATCTTTCTATTCATAGTAGTCAATCTCCAAGCCACAACTTTTGGCCTGCCACGAGGCATAACAAATACATAATTAGGGACTGTAAAATTTTTATCTCTCATATGTAGTTGGCACATAAGAAATAAGTCGTTATTTTGCCATTCTAGCTTTGTCTCAATAATATTCAGGCTTTCAACTTTGATTTTTTTTTGGGGGATAATTATGTAAATGATTCATAAACTTTTAATTTGCCTAATGTATTATCAGAACTTTAACCCGATGTGTAAGAACTTCTAGTTTGTTCGATACAATTCTTAAACTTTCGATACATGATTAATTTAATTTATCAATTAGATAATCCAATAACTATATTGAATATATAGATATAATAATACAGAGATTAGATTTAATATATACTAAAAGTTTAAGAGTTATATTGAACAAATTAAAAGTTCATAAACCATATTATATACTGAGATAAAGTTTATAGATTATTTGTGTCATTCCCTCTTTTCTTTCGAAAGAATTTGTAAAATTTGTTTTTGATGAACCTTTGATAACTTTCTAGACCCAAAGATTATTCCGAATGTCTTCTAGGACTTCATTGTTGGCCGGACACAAGCACGCCTTTTGATTATTATTGGCTCTTGGGCCATCTAAAGTTGTCGGTATATCATCCATTTAGTGAATTTATGTTTGTACCATCCTTGGACCCCTCATATTAGGGGTGTCAATGGGTCGAGTCGGGTCGGGTCTTGATGGTCGGGTCTTGATGTTACCCAACCCGACCCAAATAATAATGGTCATGTCATTTGACCTGAACCGACCTGATCAAAAAAAAATGGGTCGGTTTGGGTTGGGTTTCGGGTTTTTTATTAAAAAATATTACAAAGGGAATTCGAAATACTCTTACGTGACGCCACGAGACCTCATCTAACTCGTCCATGAACCATGACGCCACGAAACATTGTCCAACCCGTCCGTAAAATCTCCGCAGACAGATAATTTTTTAACAAAAAATATAACAAAGGAAATTCGAAATGTTTTTACGTGATGTCGTGAGGCCTCGCCAACCCGTCCATGAATATCTCCACAAACAAATAATTTTTTAATAAAAAATATGACAAAGGGAATTCAAAATGTTTTTATATAACACTGCGATGCCTCGTCCAACTTGTCCATGAACATTTCCGTAAGCAGATAATACTCCATCTTCTAAAGTTTTACATTTGCTGTAAAAAAGAAACAAATCATATAAAAGATGGGGGGAGAGAGAGAGAGGCGGAGAGGGAGAGAGATTGATGGGGGCTGACGATGAGACGTGTTGGATGAGTTGCAAGTAGAAGGAGTTGTAAAGGAAATAGCTCGAATGGGTGTGTTTTGGTTAAAGCCTTTAATGTGTTTGGATCGGAACAATGTTCCAACCCTAACTTGACCCAAAACATGTATTCTATTTGTATTTATAATTATTACACAAACAGTATTAAGACCTGAAACATGTACCATACTTATTTCATATTCAGGTCGTGTCCGGGTCATGTTCGAGTTGGATTGGATGAGTTTTTTTGACACTTCTACCTCATATAACTCACATCAAAGTATAGCATGCATTCACCGGCTTTGACCAACACCCTCTATAAAAAGTGCATGAAATTCCAATATGAATATGGTCCCAACCCCACATTCATAGTCAACTTAATTATTTTGGTCAACTTTGACTAACTTTGTCAACTTGGACCGGCCATGTGCTTACTTCAATGTAAGTCACACTATACTCTCACGGGTTGAACAATTCGCCATTTGAATCAGCTAACAAATTAACTACTAGCAGGTTTGATGGGAGGCAATATTGGAGAACTACTCCCAAAAATATATAAATCGTTTTTGGTCGAAAGTGAAACTCCCGCGACCTTAGACATTTGCCATTGGTTATGCATATGCCCTTTTCTTCGTGAAAACCAGAGTCATCCCTAGTCATATCATATCAATCATTATTTCATACCATGAAAAAGATATTAAGTTTCAAAATGATGTCGTGAAGCTTGTGTGAATATGTTTTTGATTCTTTCAAGTGCTCCACGTTAATAAATACCAAATCTTAAGAAACAAAAAAAAAATGAAAAAGATAGATTAATATCACAAAAAACTTCAAGTCGGTACATATGTGACAAATTTACCATAATTAAAAACCCAAAACTTATACATTTAATTAGTTTCCATTAATTTTTGTTAATTTGCCAAGTTGGATAACATATGATATTTGAGAGTTGTACTAATTGGAGGCTGAGTTAAGAATAGCGGGAGTGCCAAAAGTTGGTACGGATGGACACTTAAGTACCAAAAGTTACAAAAGGTACACTTAAGTGCCAAAATCAAAACAAATGGATCAGTTAAGTGCCAACGGCGAAAAATTCCGGCTAAATTGCCACGTGTCCATTTTCCGGCAATTTAATTTGCTGACGGAGCATTTTTCTCAAAACAAAAAATCCACATGGCAATTTTTTTTTAAAAAATTGTCCATGTCAGATTTTTAAAAAATTAAAATCGATTTTATTAAAAAAAAAAAGGGGGGAGGAGGGGACCAGCGAGGGCTGCCGCCATCGTCGCTGCCCCACCTCGCTGGGAAGGGCCGGCGAGGGTGGGGGAGGGCCGGCGAGGATGGGGGAGGGTCGGCCGGGGTCGTCGACCTCGGCCGGCCTGCGGCAAGGGCCTGCACGCCCTCGCCCAGATCTGGGGCAAGGGTCGCGACCCTCCCCTAGATGGGCTGGGCGGCCAAGGCCGGCGACCCTCGCCCCAGATCTGGGTGAGGGCGCGCAGGCCCTCACCGCAGCGACCCCGGCTGACCCTCCCCCACCCTTGCCGGCCCTTCCCGGCGAGGTGGGGCGGCGGCGGCGAGGGCTACACAGCCCTCGCCAATCCCCTCCTCCTTATTTATATATATTTTTAATTATTTAATATTATTTAATTAATAATTTTTAAAATCCACGTCAGCCAAAACAACGTCGTTTTGGCTGATTTTTGGCCGATTCAGTTTCCGGCGAGCCACGTAGGCAAGAAAATTAATAAAAAATTGCCACGTAGGATTTCCGGCAGGGTTCCGACGACTTGGCACTTAAGTGATCCATTTTTTAAAAAAAGTGGCACTTAAGTGTACCTTTTGTAATTTTTGGCACTTAAGTGTCCCTCCGTGCCAACTTTTGGCACTTCCACTGTTCTTATCTCATTGGAGGCTTTACTCTCCGTTTGTTATAAGTGTATTAGTTTTGTGATTTTTTATGATATTAATCAGATTTAAGTATATTTTCGTAGATATATTATTTTAAGATTTTTGGTCGTCATAAAATTAATTTTGAGTAAATTTTTCACATGTGTATTAGTTTGAGGTTTTTGTGTGTACCGGTTTGGGATTTTTTGTCGTTAAAAAATTAGTTTGGATAAATTTGCCATAGGTATGCCAATTTATGAGTTTTTCGTGGTTAAAAAATTAGTTTAGGGAAATTTATCATGTATGTATAAATTTGAGGTTTTTTGTAGTATTAATCAAAAAATAAAAAATAAAAGATGTTAAAGAAAGGGTTATTCCAAATTAGATCTTTAACATTAAACATCCCAAATTTCATTGCTTTTCTGCCAAAATAAAAGGGAATATTTCACTTTTAGGAAAACTTTTGAGAATCAGGATATGTAATGATTCATATGTGGTTGAAGATTGGAGTTAGTGTTAAGGAACATGTAATCGTCAAATTTTGAACAAAGAGGAAAAGCTAATTTAGGATGCGAATGATAACATTTTTAGCCAAAAATTGATTTATGGACGAGAAATATATTTTTCTATTTTTATTTCCTAAATGAGTTTCTGAGAAAAAAACATGTTTGATAATGACAAAAAAATTTCTATTATTGGAATAAAAATTCATTTGATAGTCAATAAAATTTAATCTCGAGTGGCGGTAGCGACCAACAACCAGCGGCCGGCATCAGCAACGGGCGATGGTGGTGGTGGTGAGCAACGAACGCAAGAAACTCTTTCGGGTGAGAAGTAAGAAAGAGATAAACAATTTATAAGTGCTAATTTTTTGTTTTTGATTTTTATTCCAAACCTATTTCTAGAATAGAAATCTGTTTTGAAAATAGAAAAATGAAATTATTTTACCAAACGTATTTCTATTTCAGAAACAAGTTTGGAATATAAATTTATTCCAGAAATAAAAACAAAATAATTACCGTGCGCAGCCTTAAAATCCACCCAAAGTTCAATCTCCCATTCTTTTTCATGGCCAGAAAAATTATTCTATTCAATTGACATACCATTTTGTAGTCAGAATGAAAATGTGTCGTGAAAAATAAAATCTCACGAAAATAGGGGCCTTAAAAGGGAAATGACAATAAATGAGATAGAGAAAAAAAAACAAAAAGTATCGCCAAAAAACTAAATTATATCCATCGTAATATCAAAATTTCCAAACCTGTATCTTATAACAAGAATGCAATTTGTTAGACCTATTAAGATAGTTCTTAAACCTATATATAATCTATTTAAAACATAAATAAGTCATATATGAATCACTTCAAATTTAAAAAGCTTGCTTTAAATGGGTTTTAAATTTGAATGCTAAAATAAATAGATGCAAATGGGTTGAATTTAGAACTCATTTTCAACCCACTAGCCTCGCTCTTTCTCTCCCTCTTTAGCCTTATAAAAATATTTTTAAAATCGAAATTATTTTTATTTTATTTCTTCCCTTTTTTTTTTTATAAACTTTCTCATTCCTTCTTCCATATTCCTTGGGCGGTGGTTGGTCAAGTGAGGGACAAGCTCGCCGAAGGCTGATGACTCGAGCTCGCTAAGCGGGGAAAACCTAGCGAGGCTTGAGCTCATCGGCCTCAACCTCGCACGAATCTTGAGAGGTGGAGCCTTGCTTGAGGTTTGGCTCATTGAAATTAGACGAGCTCGAGCCATGCTAGCTTGTGACAAGACTCGAGCTCATTGGTCATTGCTATAGGCAGAGGTTAGTCGAAGAAGAAAGAAAGAGAAAAAAGAAAAGAAAGAATAGAATAAAGTAAAAAATAAAAAAAATTGTTTTTTGATAAAAATATTAGAAGGAATGCATGGAGGAAAAAATAAATTAGATTTTTCAAACCAAATGACAAAAAATATTTTTAATTTATTTTTAAATTTCAAGTAAACACAAAAAATATTATGTTTTTCTTAGAAAATGACTTCCTAAAAAACATTTTGAAGAAAAAATAGAGCCTAAATTTTTTTTAAGAAATTAAAAAATTATCCACTAAATTGATATTGCATGAAAGTGTTTTAGCAATACAATTTAAAAAAAAAACATTTCTATATTTGGTTTAGTGGATTGGGTTGTGTCAATTATAGGTTGAGTATATGTCAAGTCAAGTATGGATCAAAAAATTTATATTATGATAAATAGGTCATAAATGGGTTAAATGGGTAAATTTGAATTAGACTATTATTTTTTTCCTATAAAATGAATTTCTAAAAATATTTTTGAAGAAAAAAACAGAGGCTCCATATTTTTTTAAAAAAATTATAGAAATTGTCCACTAAATTTGTTTTGCATGAAATTGTTTTAGCAATACAATTTAAAAACAAAAACATAATTTTTTTTCCTAGATTTAGTTAAATGGGTTGGGTCGGGTAGGGTATAGGTTAAGTATAGGTTGAGTCGTGTTTGGATTGAAAATTTTATATTATGATAAATGGATCATAAACATGTTAAATTGGTAAATTTGGCTTGGAGTATTTATAATCCAATTCGCCCGTTTAACAGGCCTATAATTCATTTACCATTCAAAGATCCTAAATTTTACCACGAAAGACCCTAAACTTTCTCTAATGTGACCCTAGTGCTTCCAACTTTTTTCGCATGATGAATGCCCCAGACTTATATCGGCAACAACACACAAAAAGAAGCAACTTTTATCATAATTGTGTCCAAGATGGCCGTTTAAAATTCAAAGGAACGGCTTGTGTGGATAAAATGGGCAAACGGAGTTGGACATGGATTTATCATTAATAGGCGACATATGGCTGGAGAGTATTTCTGTTGCATTTGTACAAAAGTGAAATTTTTTTAGTCACGTAGAAAAGTATAGTCATAATTTAAAGATTTTGAAGGAAAAAAAGTTATAGCACATTAATGTCATTGTATACATATTTAAGGATTTTGGTAACATGAGAACGTTTTGGCGCGAGTCATTGTCGGAGGAATCATCTGGTTCGTCCCCGATCAAACTATCACCATTTTGATTAGACTCTTCCCCCGTCCCGCATTTTCGGGGGCATTTCTAGTGCTCGTTCCAATGCCGGAGACCGTTCAATTTCCCATGACCGTACAGTAACCTGCCCCCCTTTCAATACCAACCGGGATTCAATCTCTGTTTTTCCCCCATCGCAAAGTTTCAGCGAGAGAAACAGAGAAAAGCAGGGAGAGAAACAGGGAAAGAAACAGAGAGAGAGAGAGAGAGAGAGAGAGAGAGAGAGAGAATGGGGTGTTTGGGAGCGATTCTGAAGCACCCGGGGGATTTCTATCCGCTGATGAAGCTGAAGATGGTGGCAAGCAATGCCGAGAAGCAGATCCCTCCGCAGCCTCACTGGGCATTCTGCTACTCCATGCTCCACAAGGTCTCCCGGAGCTTTGCTCTCGTCATCCAACAGCTTGGCACCGAGCTTCGCGATGCGGTGAGCGCCAGTTTTTGATCTCCACGTTCTCGTGATGGGTCCGTGTCTGTTTCTTTCTTTCGCTTTTGAGAAATTGGACGAAATTACGGTTAGTTCGTGGGGATACGTGGATGATACGTGAACAGGATTGCGGATCAGGGGATTGAGCTTTCTGCTGTATTGGGTTTGTTTTGGACGAGCGTTTTTGTGCTTTTGTGGATGCGTAATCGCGTAATATATCCGTTCGTTGTGTTGGAGCAATGCCGTGGTGAATTTTGGATGCTTTGACTCTGCCTTTTGCTGCTAAACGCGAACGAAGTTGTTTTCTGTTTCTTTTTTTATCTGTTGGGGCCAAGAGAAATTTTTCTATAGCTCAGCGACCAGTACATGGGCGATCAGGGAATGAGGAATATTTGTCATATCATGAAGGGAGAAGAAATATGAGAGAATTAGGAAAAAATAATTGCTGATTCTAGACTACCTGCCGAAGAACAGCCAGCACAACGGCTTAGTTAAAGTCAATGATCGATAAATATTCTGCAAAAATGAATTCAGGTACATCTCTCTGTATGTCGTGGCTTGAGTGGGGTGCCCCTTACTTATCGAAAGGCCCCAAAACAGTTTAATGAGGCATTCTAGTAGAGGGTCAATGCATGATGTTGATGCAAGACAACGAAGCTAAAAGGAGTATTCCAAGCTTACACTTTTCTCTCTTATCAGCTTCAGCCCAAGGTTTCCATGATTTTGGTATTTAGTCGATGGGAGGAGGTTCCTTGAGTCCTTCCTCCTCCTCCAAAGGTTTTGCTGTTTTAGTATTATTGTTTCTGCATTCCTAGGAAAATAAAATATCGTTTTCTCTCTCTTCTTCTTCCTCAAGAGAGATTCTAGAGGGAGGATATATCATGTGCTGATGTTTGGAATGTTTCTTGGCTTGACTGGCTATACTAATACTGTTTGATAACATGCACATGCCACGCGTGGCCCCTGGAGATCCAACAATTCTGATGAACTGGATATAATAACGATTTAGTTATAGAAGATGACACATGTATCAGTGAAGCAGCTCAAGGAACTAATTTTCGTCTATTCCTATAAATCAGAATATCAGATGTGGAAGTACTTACTATTATCTAACCAATTTTAAAATGTCATTGGGAGCTAGTTACTTGATCTTAGACGACTGTTTAAATTCAAAAGTTATGGAAAGTGCTATAGGCCATTATGACATGAATCACATCTAAGAATGATCTTGACAGGAATGTCATTATACTAGTGTTGATGCCTTGCTGTCGTCATCCACAGATTCATGTGGTTATTCTTGATTTCTTTTGATACTTTCTCCTACTGAATTCTGTTGTCTGCTAATCCTAATGCAAAACTGTGAACTGTTAGATTAGTTAATGCAAATGCTACTAGTAGCCAATGCAGATTCCAGTGGAATTATTAGATTAGTTTCTTGCAATGTGTTTTATCTCTTCAACTTTTCTTTCACATTTTTGCAGGTGTGCATATTCTATTTGGTCCTGCGAGCACTTGATACAGTTGGTTCGTCCCATAACTCTGTATTTATTCTCTTTGTCTTGCATTTGCAAGATATTATGCTGGTTATTAAATATAGTGTGTCTGTCCTAAATTACTGTCATTCCATTTTGGGGACAGTAAACCTTAGTGGTCGTTTGTCAAATTGATTTCAAATTTATCTATCCAGTCGGCAGCTCTCCGTTTTCCTTTAAACTTCTGCATAGCAGGAAAAAGAAGTGTAGCTTTTGAGGCTACACTTCCTTGTCCGTGTGTTTTGAAGGGCGAAAACCTGTGCCTCCGTAAATCTCGAGTTCGTGTATTCTTTTAGCTATGGGAACTTGCAACACTTATCTTTAGCACCTTTGGTTGGCTAATCTGAGCCAGCTGTCTTTTTTCTGTCAAAGACTAGCCATAGCGTGAAAGCATTTGGAGTTTTCTTTTTATGCTGATAACATTCGTGCAAATATTATTGTGTAAGTCAGAGCAAGTTCCTCACATCTAGACTTCATTTTGTTTATCACCACTAACCATCATAAATGGAAGTGGAGCACGCTAATGCTCTAGTTGTTAGGGCCCCTGCTGATGTATTGGATGATAAATGTTGACTTATAGTTTTAATTTGTTGAATAATCCATAAAAAATCAGTTTTGAGGATTAGTCCTTATTTTGCCTGTCTAATTCTCATTAACATGTGTTGATAATTGCTTCCAGCCTCTTAATGACATTAGTATGTGATTTGGTGCTGGAATCTTATTTCTTCTAATGTACCCTTTCCAGAGGATGACACAAGCATATGTACTGATGTCAAAGTGCCTATCCTGAAAGCTTTTCATCAGCACGTGTATGATAAGGAGTGGCATTTTCCATGTGAGTAAACATGCTATTCAGTCACCTCTTTCCCGCCAGTTAAAGTTTTTGGTAATCTAAGACTAGTCTTCATGTATTTAAATGCTTGGTTAAGTATTTTTGGCCTTTGCTGACCTTTACAAAAATTTCAGAAAACGTGAGTTGTATGTATTCTGACAAAAAATTTGTTTGACTCGTATCTCTTAATGGTTTCCTTGTATGTGTGTCTCTATGTGTAAATAATTGGTGTTCTCCACATTTTGTGTTACGAATGGTCTTTGAAGCTACATGGAGATTCTATCTTTGACAATGTCTTGGAGCAATTACACATCTTTGCCACAATATTCTTTATAGAGGAGTAGTTCCGTCTGTGACCTTTATTTGAATTGACTCCAAATTGACTGAAATCATTTTCCTTAACACCGCCACTGGTAGAACAAGATATATCAACATGTTGCCCCTATGTTGTGATTCTACATGAGAACCTCTACAAATAGTAACATCTACTTTTCTTTTCTTTTTGTGCATTCTTTTACTAACTTTTTAAGAACCAATACTAAAGTACGATAAACGCCCTCTTGCTGTGAGAATTTCTTCTAATATTTCTATATATGAAAAATATTGGACAACCCTGTGTAGGGTTTAAGATTGCAAATTATATCTGATTTCAAGTTGGGAAAAAAAAGGAGTTTCTAAGCTATTTAGATTCCATCATGCCACTAATTCCTTCAACTAGCAACTTTTGGGACATGCAGAACTTGGTTAGCAAAGCTGCCTTAAGCTGCAACTGCTGTTACCTTGAGATTCTTATATTATTGTAAATTATAGTCTTTTGCTATTTTAGTATATGGCGATCTGTAGATGGTGCTTATCCACTGATCTGTGTTACCTCATTTGAAAAGAAGTTGGAGCTGGACTATTCAGTGGCCCAGAACTTTAGTGAGTTCACTGACTTGAGTTTTCTATTGTATTATTAAGGTGGTACAAAGGAATACAAGGTTCTAATGGACCAATTTCATCATGTTTCCATGGCTTTCCTGGAGCTGGGGAAAAGGTTACTAACTTACAATTTTTCTTTGTAATCTTGATGTGAACACCTTTTATGAGATCAGGATCTTCTCCTCTTCTACCTGATCTTTAGCCACTCACTTAACTGTGTGTGCTTCCTTTCCCAACATATCTAACCATCATGGCGTCACAAGTGATTCTTGATAATATCATCGTCTACCAGATGTTTCTCTAACCAGTTTCTTTCTGTTAATGGCAATGCAAACTCAAAATTAGAATTTTCCTGCAATTAACACAACCTTGGCAAACTGTTTCAGCTGGTTGATGGTTGACTGCTTTTCCTTTTTATAAACTGTGGCTTTTGATTATACTTGCAGGTACCAAGAGGCAATTGAGGATATTACTAAAAAGATGGGAGAAGGAATGGCAAAATTTGTTTGCAAAGAGGTTTGTGATCCATGCCATGTGACACTTATGATATTTTCCAATACCTTACCTTAACTAGTAGCCAAGCTTCTTACAAAGATTACAGTACTTGATTGTGGTTGGACTAGTTCGATATTGACCAAGTGCATATACTTTACATGAGGAGAATCCTTGCCTCCAATGGAAGAAAATAAATTGGTAGAGTTTGTGTGTATCGTTTAGGAGCAGTGTAAATCTCTTATTTGTCGAGTGGTTGGCACATACAATGGGTAGCCCATCCTGCTGTTTACTAGGACCATGCTGGAAGGTACAACTCCTTGCAGGGTTCACTTGCTTCTAAAAAACATTCGTGCCTCTAGAAGTTGTTCTTCCATCTTCTAAGGTCCACTGGCTTATGAACTGATTATTGACTTTACTATTTGCCTGCTTTATGGTAACTGGTAGGTTGAATTGAAAGAAGTTTGATCGAAAAGAGCTGGCAATGTTCTTTTGCACAAAGCATTTCAAGGCTTGTTGTAGTCTTGCACCTTCTGGAAGAGTTGCTTGTAGTGGCGATTAATCTGTTTAATACATCATACAGTTACTTATCCTACAAAGAGTTCCACCAATTTCTTCCTCTTTGTAGGTGGAAACAGTTGATGATTACGATGAATACTGCCACTATGTGGCAGGACTTGTTGGTTTAGGTTTGTCAAAGCTTTTCCATGCTTCAGGAGATGAAGATCTGGCACCAGATTCTCTATCCAATTCAATGGGTTTGTTTCTACAGGTAGTTAAAAAGACGACTAAGTTTCATGTGCATTACTGCCTTTTTATTTTTTGGATTTCTGACATTGTTTTTGAATGTGAATATCAGAAAACAAACATTATTCGAGATTATTTGGAGGATATCAATGAGATCCCAAAGTCACGCATGTTTTGGCCTCGTCAGGTTTGGAGTAAATATATAAACAAACTCGAGGTATGCCTCTTCAACATGATTAATGACAATTAGGTGCTTTAGTAGATTGTTTAAGCCTTTTGCCATATGAAGTCCATTTTCCATCACCTAGTCTGTAGGTGAATTGTTGAGATATTATTCAGCTATAGTGCTGAATAACATGTTGCATTAACATGCTTATTTTCTCTCCTGTGATTGGCCCCGTTTATGTAGGACTTGAAGTATGAGGAAAACTCAGAGGAGGCAGTGCAATGTTTGAATGACATGGTCACAAATGCTTTGACACATGTTGAAGACTGTTTGACATACATGTCTGCTTTAAAGGATCCTTCTATATTCCGGTTTTGTGCCATTCCTCAGGTACATGATCAATTTCTTCAAGACAACATTGTTCTTCTCTTTAACCAAGAGTTATTGCCTCACACCTCTCCTATGTTTTTAAAATATAGGAGGTAGCTATTAATATTCATATTTTGGCTCTATAAGAAGATTTCTGTTGGATGTTTTTCTCACGAACATACTACGAGCTCACCATCTGAACTACTCCCCACCCCCTTGCTAATGCACATTTGTGTGTGCGCACAGACACAAATTGTCCCCTTCTCTCTCCTTTAACAGATGTTTGTGCATCCTATGCTAGTGTGCATTAAAGAAAAAGGTTGCATCTTCTTTTGGTTTCACATATTGATTTTGAAAAACTTTACTACCATAATGAGTTGTTCCTGAATTTGCTCTTCATTTGGACTTTCTGTACGTGGTTGTTTTGCTTTCATGGTGTTTAATATTGCTATGTTCTTGTCTATGCCATTAATCTTTTGATTATCTGGGAGAAGCTCCTTTGCCAACATTTTTCTACTTTTCTAGATAATGGCAATTGGCACATTAGCTTTATGCTACAACAATATTGAAGTTTTCAGAGGCGTAGTAAAGATGAGGCGAGGTAAGAAAATGATTTGGTGATATTTTCTTTCATCATTGAAATTATAGCTAATCCTAGACTAGATGGAATGATGATTAGGCATGCTGAAGAACTTGAATGGTGCTAGGCAATCATGAAATAGTTTTACCGGGCCATTAGATGTGTGGAAATAATGAGGTTTACTGAAGAACTAGATTGAGGCAAGATGGAAATAGCTCGTGAAATTTTCTGCAGGGCCTTGCTTCCAGTTCTCATAATTCATCATTTGTTGAGGCAGTGTCTATCCATGACTCTCTACTTTTGTGGTTGCTCCGTAGTAGCTCCATGATAATGGTCGCTCGGTGATTCCATTTGTCTACCTATATTTTTCAGGTCTTACTGCTAAAGTTATCCATCGCACAAGAACAATGGCTGATGTTTATGGTGCTTTCTATGATTTTTCTTGTATGCTGAAGTCCAAGGTACGAAAGTCAAAAACTGGAACGCCCATCTTGTAATATTCTCATGCACTTATCATATTTGACTTTTTAGTTATTTCTTCTTGAAAATGCACTAGACCTTATAACCTGCGTTATTGGAAACAAACTGCTGATGCTTCCACTTTTATGTCTGCCTGACTTTGGGAGGCCTGCTCAGGACATGGTCAGCAATTAAAAAGGCGAATCTTCCAATGTCTTAGGGTCATTGGACCAACCCCTTTATCTCTAGATACTTCTTACTCAGATGGCCAATTCCCCTATTTAGCTCTAGGCAAGCAGCAGAAGAAATTTGGGTTTGGCCGGGGGTGTACTGTGACAATTCCGTACATAGCTCTAGGTGAAAGTTTTGATAGTTTACTATAAAATACCTGAGTTGCCCCTGAATGTGGGCCTTAGACTGGTGGGGAATGACTACAGTGTGAGGAACCTGTTAGGATTTCTCATTAGAGATAATGGTATTGATTCACATGTGGAGCATGAAGGGGGAGTAGGTCAAAGCTGTTTAGAGGCTAAAAGAAATAATATTAATGATGGTGAAGAGAGTCCAGATAGTGAGGAAAGAGCAAAACTCTTTCAAGTAAAGTGGCTTTCAGATGATGAAGATGAAGAGTTTTTAGCTGTTGGAAAATATTTCAGAGATTCCAGAAGAACATCGAGAGAAGTGAGAGTGGCAGAGAACAAAGTGAAACATTTGCTTCTTGGCTCCACCCACAGCAGATACATTTATGGAAAGATCTGGATTAGTGTAAGAAATAGCAAATGGTGGCAATGAATTAGTTTATTTTTAATCAAGCGACTAGGAGCTTTGTATATAGAAGTGATGAGGATGAAGGAGATCATGCTCAAAGCAGGAGAATTGGGTACCCTGCTTCCAGCGGTAGTGCACAATCACCTTGCATTTGTGCTTGGTATTGGTATGACATTTCTGGGCCTTGAACAGTTCACGGAGGCCGTTTCTATGTACTCAATTGAACGGGATAGAGATATCAAGTTTATAAAGAATGATGGAACAAGAGTGAAGGTTGCATGCAAGTGGATGGTTGTCCTTAGTTCATCCATTGTTTACATGCCAAGCACACCATCATTTCCATTTAAAGATGTGCAGATGATCATAAATGCTATCAGACATGAAGGAAACCTTGAAGCTGGAGTATGCTGTGGATGCTACTCTTCTTTGCCAGCGCAGGAGGGCAAAAATGCTTCTCTTTAAACAACTAGAAGGAAATCTAATCGGTAAATTTGCCATGTTGAGGGATTCTGAGGAAGAACTTCTAAATACTACAATTGGTAGCTCTATTTATGTACTCAGGGCTAAAAAGCTAGTAAGTCGAGAAGGTGAGGAGTTTCTTTGTATCATTTTTGCTGTGAATTCAAATAGAAACCAATGAAATTGTCATTTTCCTTTTACGTTTCCTTTTTCTCTTTTCCACTATGGGGGTCCGCGCGGTTGATCGGAAAAAATGGGAGGATTGTTTTGGCATTGCTCTGGAAGCCATTGCACCATGCGCAGAGAGATGGTTTTAGTGGGTCTGAACAAGAAAAAAATGAGACCGCATGGTCTCCTATGCAATATACGTGACAAACATACTCAACGAGACTGCATGCCCTCTTATGGCAATATATTTAACAAACATTACTCAGCAAGATCTTCGGTGATCAAATTGGGGAAGAGAAGGGATAATGAATACAGCAATCAGGATTGTAAAAGCTAGCTATTTTGAATCTATAGTGGACGTAATAGCACTCTTAAATTTTCCTTCACAGTAATCTCCATGCATTTCACACTACTGTTTCTTTAAATATAGTCTGAGATATTACTCACTATATTGGGCTTTTGGCTCCTGTAGGTTCATAAAAATGATCCTAATGCTACAAAAACATTAAGCAGAATTGAGGCTACGCAGAAGGCTTGCAAAGATGCTGGCCTCCAAAACAAAAGGTTCCTCTCTCTCTCTCGGTGGTATAGATACTGAATTTGTTCTTTCCACTATAACATGGCTTCTTTTTATGAATTTTGACAGGAAATCTTACATCCTACCAAGTGAACCCAGATATAGCTTTGTGCCGGTGAGTTTACTGCCATTTGATCCTGCATTTATTTATTTGGCTGATCTAAGAACAATATGCTGAGCAGTAACCTAAAAACAGAAAAACAACACTTGCTTATCAGAATCTAAATTGCAGGTCATTGTTTTGCTCATTATACTAGCAATACTTCTCGCTCACCTCTTTGCAAGAAGATCAAATAACCGCTGTGAGTTCCTTTCAGAATAATATGTGACCAGCTATTGCTACAAATTTCTCTTATCATTGTCCTACAACTTCTGTTCCTTTGCTTTCTCTTGTGCAGGATGGAGCTTTGTGGGATCACAAGCAAAGTCATAGAGATTGTGTCGATGCAGATGTACGTACTGAGGAGCTATACTTTTATGTATGTTCGTAATTTGTTCTTTTTGTAAGAGAATTTCGTTTATCCCTCCCCTTAAAAAAAGGGAAAGAAATACATCTCATTCTTCAAAATTACTTCGGCTCCATCTTACCATGGGTGGCCCATATGCAATTAATTACTAGAGAGTTAGGTGTTTTGAACATTCTGAACTTTGTTATATTTTGTAAATTGGCTCGGAATACAGCTTTAACATACTTTAAAATTTTTTCCCACAATCCTTCCTGGCCGTGAGACTTCGCATTTGGGCTAATCTCAAGAAATGCATACGAATCACTTTTTCCATATGCATAACGCAAGGCTTCATCCATGAAAGTGGTGATTGAGAATACTTAAGATTGGGAGATGATGTGATCTGAACATGAAATATTAAAGTGTGCCCCCCTAAATTAGGCAAAGCATCAAAATTTGATGAATGATATGACTACGAGTATGACGTTGAATATGAGAAAAACAGATACCCTGCATGTTGTTTTAGCAAATTTGGATCGAGCACCCATGGAGAGGGTGCTTGATTTTTTACCCTCTCCCTAATATAATACGTAACTTGCAAACATTGTGTTGGTTAGAAAATCTTCCAGTCACCAATGAAGATTTTGACTAAGTAGCACCGACATTGAGTGGAATGGTGCCCCTTAAAATCCGGTTATCTTTTGGGTGTTTAAGATGCATATGGTAACATTTCTGCATTTAGGAATAATTTCTGCTTAAAAATGATTTATTTATTTATTTTGTTCTTAGGAACAATATTTAAACATTTGAAGGCGTTTGGTAACTATCTAAAATTTTTATTTTCGAGATAGAAATATATTTAGTAAAACTACCTAAGAATCTTAAAATTTTTGTTTCTTTTAATATTTTAATACTTTTATTAAATTTTTCTTTTTTCTTTTTCCTTCTCTTTGCTTCCTCCCTTGTGGCTGATTGTCATTGCCAGCAGTAGCCAGCGATCAATTGGGCAAGGTTCGGCGAGTTCGCTGGAGGCTTGCTTGGTCACCAATGAGCTCAGTCTGGCAAATATGGGCGAGGCCGAGTCTCGCCAGTCGATGCGAGACTTGGCCTCGTCAAGCTAGGGCGAGGTTGACCTCGCTTTGCTTGGGTGAGGTCGACCCTCCCTAGTGGCCTAGCGAGGCTCATCGGGCTTGTCAGAGGCTCGTTTGGCCATTGGCAAGGCTCATACCTTGCCCAAATTTGCGAGACCAAGCTCATCGGTGGCCAAACAAGCCTCTGATGAGCTTGGCGAACCTCCCCTAGCCACTCATTGCTCACCACTGGTGATGGCAATGGTAGCCGACGGGCCATGATGGGGTGGCAATAGGCTAAGAGGTGGAAGAAAAAAAGGAAAGAGAAAAAAAATGATTATTGGAATTGTTTTGGAGAATACAAAGTAATTTATTTATTTATTTTTTATTCCATTTCAAATCTGTTCTCAGAAACAAAAAATTTATTAAGCGGATTTCTATTCCAAATTTACTCCCGAGAACAAAAAATAGAAATTATTATTATTTGGCAAGTTGCCAAACACGCTTAGTTGCAAGTTTGAGCTAACTCCACCTTATTTCTTGTATTTGGAACGGTGCCCCTACCAATTTGGTCATTTTGGGTCTTCCATATTTGCACTTTTGCCGTGAACTTTTGACAACTCCAAGTGGTATTTACAACTTCGAATGTTCTTAAAAATGCTAAGATTCTTAAAGTCTTGAGAATTAAGGGTGATTGATTTCCAATCCAATTCTAAGGTAAAATCGTAAATTGGATATGAAGTATCGATTTTTATTTTTTAGGATAAAAAATCAGACCAAATGATCTTAGGACTGAGAATCGGATCGACCAACTGATCCAATCTAGTCCAATCCATCAAATGAGACCTGAACATTTAGTAAAAAGTTTAAAAAATATTAGAATTATTAATACTTTAAAGTTTAAATAAAAGATAATCGATCTAGTCTATCAATTCGGCTTATCATGAAATCAGAAACCGGAATTTTATGAGATGAGAAACCAGCTTGATGTCTTAGGAATCAGACTAAATCAATCCATCCGATCCGGTCAAGACAATTTTCTATTCGTAGGGTCCGTTGTGCTCGCCCTGCCGAGAATCTTGCTCTGGGAGTGCTTGGAGAAAAGGCATGGATTGGTTGACGTACAAGGAACAAGTAGCAAATATAATAATAAGGGAAAAAGGGCCATTTGCAGGAATTACCGGTCAGAGAGGCTTAGGTTCGTAGGGCTAGGTGTTGAAAAAGACATCAAGACCTGTCATAACAGTCAGGATTGTGATAATACGGCCTTCTTGGACTGACTTGCGTTGGCGAGCAGAAACCGGCCGTCCTCCCCCAACCGCACACATCCATTCAAAAAGTACTTAAAAAGGTTCAAAAGAGAAGGAAGGGACTCTCGGGAGGTGAAACTCATTAATATCTTCTCCTGTATCCTCGTTCGGCAACCCCACACATCCATTGAACCCGAGTGCATGCTTCTCCCCTTTGTCCATCGTGGATCGTTTTTCTTTAATACGCTATTTATCTTTTTCATTGTCTGTAATTTTGCTTATATTTGCCTGTTGTGTCCGCACAAACCTTCCAGGAGGAGATATGTGTATGCTCATTGTACCATCGTTTATGTACCTCATCAACGACTTTTGAGACTTGATAATGTCACCTACGCTCGGGGAAAGATCATATAGGCCTGTAGTAAGATCTGCTAGGCCATAAAAGATTAGATTACTGGAGGCTCAAGAAAAGACCAGCTATTTTCCACGAAAGAAAAGGTATACACTAAGCTTGAGTGTTATGGAAAATGGAGTGAAGTAAGTACGCCCGTCAGAAGGCTCTGATGGCACACGGTACCAATCCTCCTCTTTCCATGGACTTTATTTAGTATTTAGGGCTGCCGTGTTCTTGAAAAGACAGGATGAGGTTTGGATTAGCTCCTCTTTTTACTTTCCTAGCTTACTTTCCATTTCTAGTGACCTCTAAAATACAATTTGGTATAGATCTTAACACGTCATGGTCGTATGGATGCCATGTATTCATTTCTTGAGGGGTTCTCCAACTTAGATATTAGAATGAGACTCAAAAGGGTTTTTTTTTTTCTTCTGTGTATCGTATTGAACTCTCGTCAAAAAATCATATACTCTATTTTTTATGGAGAACAGCAAAGGAGATTTTGAGATTAAGAGCTCATTCAATGACACTGTTAAAGCGTGATTTACACTAAAAGATGGGAAGTTGTACGTGCATAGAATGGAGCATTACTTCACGAACAATGAGCAAAGTATGTTGATAGGCATCTAAGCTTTGAATTGCATTCATTTCATCCTGTGATAATCCGCGGTCATTTTCCCCCTCTTTTCTCGTGTGCTTGATAAATGGATGTGACTATGTACTCCTCCTTGTCCTTTCCCCCTCCCCCTACGCTGGCTGCTTGTCATCGTCGTTGCTGTCAGTTGTTGACCTCCGCTCGCCATTCATGCTTGGTAGAAAGAAATTTTATGTTATTATAAAATAAATTTTTATTCTAAAAATATAAATTTATATTATTGTCAAATACGTATTTTTATTTAAAAACTTATTTAATAATTAAAAATAAAAATTTATTTTTATTTCAAAAACTAATTTGTAATTAGAAATTTTATCTTTTGCACTTTAATTCTGGGTCAATTCCAAAAAAAACCCCAAACTTTAGGTTTAGTCCCAAATATACCCCAAACTTTTTTTTGTCTCAAGAAAAACCCCAAACTTTAGGTTTAGTCCCAAATCTGCCCCGAACTTTTCTTTGTCTCAGAAAAAACCTCAAACTTTAGGTTTAGTCCCAAATCTACCCTAAACTTTTCTTTAATCTCAGAAAAAACCCCAAACTCTTAATTTATTCCCAAATCTATCCCAATTTTTTTTGTCAAAAAGAAAATTATCAAATTTTACTATAATCCTAAATTTGCCCTCATTAGCCTCTGTCCAAAAGCCGTATTAGTAATTCCTAATTTTTTATATCCTAAAATGGTTTTATTTTGAAAATAATTTTCTATAACATGTTGTTTATGTGTATTTATTATCTATGTGGAAATGCCATGTTAAGTTGGGACTAGACCATGGGGTATATTTGAGAACAGATAAAAAATTTGTGATTTTTTTAGTACAAACGGAGGGTAAAACCCCAAATTAGTATACCCATTAATTGCGGTGTGTTATTTAATTTAGAAATTTGACGGTAAAATTTAACGGAAAATAATATATAGAATTTTTTTTGGTGGTCAAAAAAATAATTTTGGGTAAATTTGTCATATGTGTACCAATTTGAGATTTTTTTAGACAAAATAAAATTCGGGGTAGATTTGGGACTAAAATTAAAGTTTAGGGTTTTTTTTGAGACAAAAGAAAAGTTCGGGGCAGATTTGGGAGTAAACCTAAAGTTTGGGGTTTTTCTTGAGACAAAAAAAAGTTCGGGGTATATTTGGGATTTGACCTAAAGTTTTAAAAATTTTATCTTTTGCGCTTTAATTCTCCTAATTTTCTCGAAACATGTTCGTAGCTTCTCTTAGACCGTCACATCGTCACTTTCCAAAGGTGGATTATCCTATCCACTCCCTAATCTAAAAGCACGGTTTGCAAGAGCGAGGAAATCGATCTCGTCTTGGCAAAGCATCATTTCTTTTCGCCCTTTCCCTTGCTGCTGTACTATCTGTAATAGCCTCACCACTTGCAGAAGAAACAGCCAAAGCTGTTAATAAAGAAAAATCCATGGTTGACATGATGCTAATACGTCAACCTGATGTTAAAATCCAACGCTAAGACGGCAGCTAAACTTTTCTCAAAGGAGTTTAACCTATGGCAAATGTCTCAAAGGTTGCAGGAGTCTCGCTTTCACCAAAAAAAGAATTACATATTTTGGGAGTAGTTCTCCAATATGGCCTCCCACCAAACCTGCCAGCAGTTGCGAATTGTTCAACCTCTAGTTTTTGACGTTATCGTTGTCCTTGGTAGTATGGGACGTATTGGTGTTGCTTCGAGGAGAGTTGCAGCTTTGTTCGTCTTGGAGAGAGAGAGAGTTGATGGTTAGTGATTTTAGATTTTATCGGTTCAATTTGATTAACTGAATCAATAAAGTTGGAACCGCAGAAAAGAAATTCAATTTTTATTATTATCTGAATCAAAGGAGAACTAAACCGAAAAAGGGTTAGATTCAATTTGTGTCTCATCTCATTGATTCTATTTTTGACACCCCTAGTCTCTAGTGCTTAATGATTGAAATTGGTAACCTTAATTTTCAACATGATTCTCCATTTGTGGCGCTTCTATACACATTATGCTTGTAAAATTGATTACAATAATTATGGCCATGGAAGAAAATTTAGGAGCTGAAATGATAATTTATGAATTTTGTGATAATTTGTGTTTATTAATATTCACATAAAGAAAATGCATTATAAACCGAAAGAAATTTTGCTACAATAAGGAATGTTATTACAATTAGGTTATATATTCAATTTACTAATAATAAGAAAATTACATTAGTAACAATTACCATTCACTCGATTTACTAATAATGACATAGATTATTGACCCATAAAGCAAAAAACTGCAAATTAAATTATTTATTACAAGGCAAACTACTTCCTCTTAGATTATGTTACTACTTCGAATATAACTTTCTCTAATATGATATGGATAATTACCTGTAATAATTGCAATATCAATTAAACCTATAATTAGTAATTTGTGTTTATAATTTCGTTACAATAAATCCTAGCTTGGTAATTAACCAATACCATAGTAAATTACCTTAAAAGGTCCTCTTCCAACCAATTGACATTAATTACAATCTACCTCCTATCAAGAACTAGTGCATCTTCCAACATACGAGGACATCTACAAGACTCTTGAAACTTCTAGAACGCTTGGGAATAAACCTCCTCGAGCTACAGAGGCTAAGTCAGTCCCCGTAAAATACCGACTCATTGAGGAAGCCGCCTAAGTGTTGGTCTCTGAGTGGCAATGATGCATCACGAAGGGAATCTCTTGAAGAGCATCTACGAACTACTTGCGATTCAGTCAAATGAGCTCATCCGTGAAATAGCATAATAATATTACTATCTAAAGCATCTAAGGACAAATAATAATCTTCTGCACATGCTTTCAAGTAAAGATCATTTAATATCTATCTTGTAGAATAGTATTGTGTTCTGCATTCATCACAAAATCATTTCATACTCTAACCATTCAACTTGTAAGTATACTATACAATAACAATTATGCATAACTGATTAAATTTTCCTAAGTGTAAATTTAGATGCATCACAAATTTTCTCAAACTCTTATAGTTCATTTATATAGTTAATTTTAGAAAATCCATGGTTCTTATAGAATTCAATAACACCAGCCATGCATCACATCATCACATAGAACATAAATAAGAAAAATAACGACCAATACGTAGTCAAAAATCTTCAGAATTCATCTCGTAAATTGTAAGCTGAGTTCATGTAAAAAGTTCAAACATAACGGTGACTCTGGTCTGGCAAACAAATCACAAAAAAGAGCAATTACTTCTTTTCCATCATCTTTCTCTAAGGGCGAAGATAGAGATTTCACATTCTTTTTTCTTCCCCACTTGGCACTTTGCTCTTCCTTTTCTTCTTCTTGGATTTCTTGCAATTCTCTCTGCTCGGAACTTGCTCAACTACAGCAGCAGAACTCCTATTCATTACAAAGAAGAAAATCCCAAATTTAGACAAGGTATATCAAGTACAATTTTTCCTCGTTACAAGGATAGTTTAACCACTTTCACGAGCATCAACCTATCCAACCGGTGCTTGGCAAGAGAATTAATACAAATTCATTTGTAAATGCAAATAGAAAGGTCATTGCTCAACAATAAGTTTTCGGTATTCACACTTGACTATCAGAATTCACAAGCCATAACAATTAGAGTTCCAAGATCATTTCTAGTTATTGAAAAAAAACAACAAGAGGCCAAAGGTGAGTATGTCAATGGAATAGTTATTTTATGGTACCAATTGTGCTCAAACAGTCTTTATAAAGAATCAAAAGGTATGACCAAATATCTTAAAAGGAAAAATTATGAACTTTTCTCTAGAGCTTTAGAAGCAAAATCATATTGTGAGAATGCAAGTACTTGAATCTTTCAACATATACATATGCGTGGAATCATCGACGGGCATAAAAGGTAGGAAGGGGCCTCCTACAAATGGAGGTTCTTCATTATTTTGAGTGGGGTTCTAACTGTTGTTGCTACATCAAGTCTAAGATTACCCCTAGGACACTCAGCTATATGATCAATGCATTCAAACAAGTACCATTATATATGTGAGTTCGGATTATGAAAGGCCAGAAGGAACATGAAAACATAAAGGTACTCACTTCTGAGTTAGATCATCGGCTTTTGGTTCTTTATCTTCCTGCTGCGCTTGATTTTGCATCTCTTCCTCCATGAGCTGCAATTTCCTATTTACTTTCTTTGTAGTGCCGATTCAATGTATTGTGATATTAGATCAAATTATAAGCTTCCACATGTATATAAACATTCTGTTTATAGGAAGGCCTTTGACATTTAGGGAATAACTAAAACATAAGTTCCATGTCTCACAATAGTCAAGAGTCCATTCCTTAACCACTATCTTCGGTCATCCGATATGGTATACATTCTATTCAAACTGAGACAAGTGTGAAGCTGAAGCATTTCTAACAGTCAAATGACTTCTCTTCTCCTAAAAAAAGTAAAATAGGTAACATATTGTTAAGTCTCCAATTCAGTCAATTAACTTCTAGGTTTGTAGTCAACAATAGAAGGAGACAAATGTTCAGATGATTTCACGGCAGTGCTTCCATCTTGCTTTTGCTTCTTCTTGGCAACATCTAGTGGTGTTTTCATGACTGCATCTAGGATCTTTGTCTCTAGGTCCTGCACAGAAGACTTTTGTTTGAGTAGAGAAGATGCAGGGAAATCTTCACCATCGGGTTCTAACGACTAGGCCTCAGGATTCTGATGTGGCAAGCCATCATCCTTCCTTTTCTTCTTTTTGGACTTCTTGCAATTCTCTCCACTTGGAACTTGCTCAATTTCAACAAAACTCCTATCCATCACAAATAAGAAAATTCCAGGTAAAGTTCAATTTTCCCTTGTTGCAAAGATTGTTTAACCACTTTCATTAGTGTCTAGTCAACCAACCAGTGCTTGCCATGAGACTTTAAACCAATCGTTCACAAATGCAAGTACAAATGTCATCACTTGACATTTACTCTTGAAGTAGTCATGCTTACCTATTTGCACTAACAAGCCATGACAACAAGAGTTCCGAAACAAAAAATTCCTAAGTTTGCTCGAAGGCTTCAAGCACAATCATTTTGAAAAATTTCTGGTACTTCAATCTTTCATCATATACATATGTGGAGACACTGACATGAGTAGAAGGTAGGAAAAGGCGACCTACAAATGGTGGTCTTTCATTATTTCAAGTGGAATCCAAATCCTGTTGCTACATCACGTCAAAGATTACATGTAGAATGAACCCTAGGACATCCAACTATAGGATTAATGCATTCAACCAAGTAACATTATATATGTGAGGTTGGATAATTAGAGGTCAATAAGAACGTGAAGACATAAAGGTACTCACTTTTGATTGGGATCATCAGCTTTTGGACACTTATCTTCCTACCATGCTTGATTATGCGTCTCTCCATCCACGATATGAAAATTCCTCTTCAATTTCTTTGTAGTGCTAATTCCAATGTATAATAAGATGTTAAATGAAATCATATGCTTCCATGTGTATATTATTTTATAATGTTTATAGGGAGGCCTTCTGCTTTAGTTGAGTAACTAAAACATAAGCTCCAAGTCTCAGTTTCGTCAAGAGTCCATTCCTTAACCACTTATCTTTGGTTATTTGAGATGGTAAATGACTTCCCTTCTCTTAGAAAAAGTAAACTAGGTAACATATTGTTAAGTCTTCGATTTAGTCATACCTTCCAAGTTCACCATTAACAACAGGAGACAAACTTTCAGAAGATTTCACGATTGTCCATCCATCTTGCTCTTGCTTCTTGGCAACATCTAGTGGTATTTCCATGACTACATGTGGAACCTTTGTCTCAGAGTCCTCTACAGAAGATTTTTTCTTATGTAGAGAATATACAAAGAAATCATCACTATCAGGTTCTGACGACCAAGCCCCAGGATTCTGATGTGGTAAGCTTTTGTCCTTCCTTTTCTTCTTTTTGGACTTCTTGCAATTCTCCCCACTTGGAACTTGCTCAACTTCAATAGCTGAACTTCTATTCATCATAGATAAGAAAATCCCATGTAAATTTGAATTTTTTCCTTGTTACGAGGACTGTCTAACCACTTTCATTAGTGTTTAGCCAAACGACCAGTGCTTGCCATGAGACTTAATACAAATCATTCACAAATGCAAGTAGAAAGGTCATTGCTCAACATTTGCCCTTGAAGTATTCATGCTTAGCTATCTGCACTAACAAGCCATAACAATAAGAGTTCCAAGACAAAATTCCGAAGTTTGCTCGGAGGCTTAAAGCACAATCATTTGGAAAAATGTCTAGTACTTCAATCTTTCATCATTTACATATGTGTGGTCACTGACATGAACAAAAGGTAGGAAGAGTTGACCTACAAATGGAGGTCTTTCATAATTTCAAGATGGGTCCAAATCTTGTTGCTACATCACGTCAAAAATTACATGTGGAATGAACCCTAGGACACCTAGCTATAGGATCAATGCATTCAACCAAGTACCATTATATATGTGAGTTTGGATAATGAGAGGTAATTAAGAACATGAAGACATAAATGTACTCACTTCTTACTCGGATCATGGGCTTCTAGTTCTTTATCTTCCTGCCAAGCTTGATTCTGTGTCTTTCCCTCCACGATACGCAATTCACTCTTCATTTTTTTTGCAATGCCGATTCCAATGTATCAAGATATTAGATGAAATCATATGCATCCATGTGTATCTAGTTTTATAAATTTATAAGGAGGCCTTCTACTTAGACAAGTAACTAAAACATAAGTTCCATGTCTCAGTATAGTCAAGAGTCCATTCCCTAACCACTTATCTTCAGTTAGACATTACACAACCTATTCAAACTGAGAAAAGTGCACAGATAAAGCATCTTAAGCAAATCAATGAATTCTTTTCTTGTGGAAAGGGTCAAAAAGCTTATACATTGTTAAGTCTCTAATTTAGTCAATTACCTTCCAGATTCACTGTCAATAACAGTAGGAGACAAACTTTGAGGTGGTTTCACAGTGGCGCTTCCATCTTGCTTTTGATTCTTCTTGACAACATCTAGTGGAGTTTCAATGAATACAACTGGGACATTTATTTCTAAGTCATTTGCAGAAGACTTTTTCTTATGTAGAGAGGATACAAAGAGATCTTCCTCATTGGATTTTAACAATAGGGCCCTAGAATTTTGTTGTGGCAAGCTATTGACCTTATCATATTCACTTATTTCATGCTTTTTCCTAAGTCGCCAACAATGGTCTTTTCCCTTCCTTGCTTTCTTGTGGTTTGACTTCTCCTTCTCTGTTGTAAAAAATTCACATTGTGAACATGCAAATGAACATTCTCCTAAACTGAAGATGCAAAGCTGACAGAATAAGAGCAATCAACATATCTATACTTGTCCGTGTGATGACATCATACGAAAATAATAAAGAAAATCAACTTAAAATTTCAAAGTCAAGAATGCTAACAACTATAAAATATAATCCAGCATGATGCGAGATCCTACAACATTAATAAATCCATAACAGAATAATACAATATGACAACTCTACATGGTGAAGGCCAAAAGAAAGAAGCACCAATGACATCACATGAATACAAGGAGGAGCAATGTCACATTTCAAAGAGAAGAATGATAACAGTTATATAAGATTATTAGGCAAGCATGAAAATAAAAGTAGAATCCTCCGACATCATATTTTTTCTCTATGGTCACATAATCGTACAAATTGCTCAAACATCATAATCTTTTTCTGTGGTTACACATTTAGTATATTTTGTTTGTGATAGTTAATACTACATTATTGATAAAGTAATCCAAATAAATAAATAAAAAGCTGACATCGAAGTTTTTGAAGAAGGTCAATTTCTTCATACTTCTTCATTAATAATCTTTCTTTCTAATAGACAAAAGCAACAGTTTATTGGATATTGCCTTTGCCTCCAGAAACAAGAGTTACTGGAGATTTTTTACTGGTCTTACTTCGATGCAGGATGCACGCAGCTACTCATCAGAAGATTTTGATGCAACAATCTTAGCAGTAAAAATAGACTAGACTCTGTGCACAAGCGACACAATTCATTTACAAATGAATGGCTGGATTACTGGTACTCAGTCACCCAAAATGCAAATTATTCAATGATTTAAATTTCATTGAATATATAAAAAATGGAAAGATTAGTAATATATGTTGTAATTGCGTATAGGTTTTACTGATATCAAGCAAAAATAGTTTAAGCAATGTCAAGAATTGAACAAAGCATAAACCAACTCCGAGGACTTTACCTGCGTAACTCAACAAAGCAAAATTGTCTATGGCATTGTTCTGATATCAACATCTAATCACGATAGATTTGAAATTGTTCTTTTTATATAAAATCCAATTGATTTCTCAAAAATGAGCATTTCTTTTCCTTTATATATGAAGATCGAAGAGTTAAGCATACATTATTTGCCAAGTAGAAGCGTGTCGACCCGTGTCATGAGAAACAAGAAAAGGACACTGTTAAACTGCGAACACCTGATTTATTCGGCATAGGAGAAGGTGGAAGGAATTCAATATCATTGTCATAGATGAAGCTATCTTCATACTTGTCGTCGTCCTCAGAAATATCTGCCTCTGTGTTTGCAATATCTTCTCTGTAGAACTCTCTAATACTCATTATTAAGGAATGGAACTCTAGAATGAAGCTTCTATATTTAGTGTATGAAATAGTTTGGATTGTATTTCTTGACCTTTTCAACTCACCACAACATGTACCGATGTTTGCATAGATAAAATGATGTAATGGAACCCAATCTATCATCTTATACAATTACAAAACAAAATTATATGAGAAACAAGATAACAATAAGAGGGAATAATATAACATAACTCAACCAAGTATACGAGTCATCATCAAATTCTTGACTTTTTCCTAGGTAGTAACTCGTGAGGTGAACACTACGAACACCGAGAACAGAAAAAATGACTTGCTCGGCTTCCTCAAATTCCAAATTTATCTGAGTTGATTCTTCTTTTCTTGGACACAATGAGCATATAGATACATGAGTCGCATTGCCCACATTACTTTGGACTGTGCTCCTGGTGGCGGCAACACCAACCCCGAGCGTTGCCTGCCCAAAATTAAGCATGTCCAATGAAGAGGAAAGTCAATAAAAATCTGAAGAAATCTGGACTTTTCAATGTTGCAATAAACTAAAATCAAAGAACAGAGAAGGGTTTTACATGGGAGATGCGAAGTCTCAACCCATTTGGCTTCTTAGCATAAGGCTTGCCAGGTTGCACTTCAATCCCTACTCGAACAGTGGAAAAACAAAGCAAGCGATATCATCACTCTCATGAAATAAACTCACAAATGAGAACAACTGATCGAAACAAGAAAGGGTCGTATCAAATTCACAGATAAAAGAATGTACAAAAGAGAATCAGAACCGACCCCAAAAAGCCATTTCTTGTTACAAAAGTGAAGAGGAAAAAGCTAGACAAACTAAACCAGTATGACTGTATAGAGAGAGAGAAAGAAAGACAGAGAGAGAGAGAGCCAAAGCAATGATGCTGCATCCACGAGTTCCAACATGTGCATGTGCATGCTAACTGAGGATCATCATTTGACAAGGGAAAGCATGATTCTTAAAAATTGTAGAGCATTTATGGCCTCCATAGCATCGCGCTTCTTCTCTTGAACGAGAAAGATCACAATTTTTAAGTCGTGACTCTTCGTTGGAGAGACTTATTTAGAAAATCTATATTGCCCTCCCTCTATTTATCACAAATCCTCCCAAAGTCCCTACTATAATGTTTTTTTTTTTCGCAAATAGCCTCCCCCCTTAAGCAGAACTTTGAGAAGAGGCACATACCCAACCAAAAGACCCGAAACCAATCTTACCCTATCTGAATAGACTATGAAAAGTTAACAATATCCATATTTGAAACAAACAAATTCCGAAGAATTTGATTTTTTTGGTCATTCAAATTTGACTCAACTATTGCAATAAGAATCAAATGTATTTTTTTTTGGCTATTCAACTATGGAACCGTATAGATTTTATAGCGAACTTAAACATTTTGCCTACTCATAAGTGCAAAATTTAAAATAGGGAAACTTTCCTAATTTGAAATATCAATTATAGAATGTGGTTAAATTGATTGATCATGTCTAATATGTTGCGGTGACTTGTAAAACAGATATATGATAGGACCGGATTAAAAAAAGAAGAAGTGAGAACCTACCCTTGTAGATTTGTAATTGATATATAATCTCACAAAATTAATATCTTTCAATTTTAAAATAGAAAATGAAAGCATGTTGAAGACTTCTTACGTGTCGAATTGAATTTAAAGCAAAATGCCCAATTTAAAATTTAAATTCTCAAGTATTCTCTTGAAGGTTGAGCATTACTATAGGATAGAGTCAGGAACATGAGAACTAGAACAGTGTTTTAGGTTCTAGTATATGAAAAGTATGTTATAGGTTCTAAAAAATTGGGGAACTTGTTTCGAATGGTAGGCTCTAGGTTTTAGGTGAAAATAGAAACTTGGAATGAGTCTTTGTGTCATTCTTGTTTTATGTTCTTGCACGATCCTACACCATTCCATGGTATTCAATAATAAGTGTGTAATATGAAAACACTAATCCGAACTTCCATTCCCAATAATATCTATAACCAAAACTTTTACTTTATTAATATTTTATAATGTCATGTTTAAATATAGATTGTAGCAAATGGTAATCCTTAAAAGTGATGATTCATTACAATTGTTTAATTAAGAGTATTAGTAAAACCTGGATAGACCCTAAAAACGACTTCTAAACCTATGATATAGTAGGTTTTAAGTTTCTAGGTATGCATGATAGATTTTAGGCTCTAACGTGGAACTTGGACGGAATTAGGGAAATCTGGAAACACTCACCCTTAATTCTCTTAGTTGCTTGATTCATTCTTTGCATGGCCTATTGGTCATATCTAGGATATTTTAACATACTTAATTAAAATGTTACCGAAAAAAGTAGATTTAAAAAATGAAAATCAAGACAGTGAAGAGAGTAAGCAATTATGGTTTTTTTCATCATTGTATTTTACGGGACCAATTTTTTTCTTTTTATTGTACACTGCTTTTATAGCGATAGCCTTCTAACTTTCACTTCTTGGACATTAGAAAGTTTGTAAGAAATTGCATTTTCACTAAAATGATATTTGCACACTTTCATGAAATAATTATAGTTCTTTCTACAATTAAAAGCAAAACTAGTTTTCATACCCGGGCTTTGCACGAGCTACATTTGAAATTTTTCTCATATATAAAAGAGGTTACATTTGAAGAAACAAATCTACAGACTCCATTTATTATAGTAGCCATAAAATACAATTGAAATTTTCTACTATTGCATCATCATATGTTTATTATCTTGCTGGTTTACCAATCTTGTTTCTCTACCTTTTCTTCACTTACATTAAAAAAGCACTTGCAAACATATCAAATATGGTGCACACAGAGAGCGCGATATTGTTGGAAGAGAGCTCTCTTCTATTTAATGTATTGAGCTCTATACATTAAATACCAATCTTGTTTCTCTACCTTTTTTTTTTGACAATATCTGCCTTTCGTATTTGTAATAAATAGCAACATTTACCCTTTCTTTTTGTGATTTTGATTAATTAGTTCTCTTAATGTTATTTCGCTAATTCAAGAGATTAAAGTGTTATATTCACTTGGAAGGTGGAAATAGCATGAGCCCAAATTAAAAAATTCCTTTTAAAAATGTAAGTATTAGTTGCAAATTAAAAAATGTCAATGATTTTTTCATGTATATTTGCTCTTAGTTGACTAATAATATTAATTTTTATGCTACAAGATTGTGAATGAATGATTAATATGTGTATAAAATGTGATTTGCTGTTTAAATCAATTACTTATCTGTTCCAAACTAGAAGAATGTTAAGATAAAACTTCGTTTGAAATGATATGGTAGAAAACAATGTGCAATTTGCAGGACATGGTAGAAATTTTTTTACATGTTTTAAACCTACTCAATCAACATTTTGGCAAGCCGCTCACCAATGTTGTTCCAAGGTACCATGACTATCACATATGTATAGTTAAAAAAGAACTTTATCAATTGTGCTTATATATTACGAACATAAAAAAATGGTGCAATCCTGCAAGTGCATTTCACCTATTTGTCCTTATAATAAACAATCAAATTGTCATAAAAAATCTGAAATTTACTGATTCTCGTCAAGTTGATTCGTTCTCTGAATTACTAATTCTCCTCATGGATTATCAAATTAATCTCAGATAAGCTTTAGAGAAATTGTCGAATCTGACCAACAAATGCATTCATATATACTCATAAATTTAGTGTAATATCTATAATTGTTGAGTAAGTATTTAGCAGGGATTATTATGAATCTTCGTTCTCGCTTGGATCCAACTCTTCAATGCTGTTCTCTCTGTTTCATGCTTGTCAGTAGTAAATATTCTGTGTCCTAGAAGAGCGCCTCGTCTGTCCGCATTTAGTTCTACTTCGTCCTCGCGCTCCCAAAAGAGGTAAAGGAGGCGTCACCCAAAAGCAGGAGATGAATTTATTTTTGTTTGAGCAGTCGAGGATGTGAGGATTCCCTATGCATTGGATAGTTGCGTAGTCTTTGCATTTTAAGGAAGCGTTCAGGATCTTCCTCATTTTTGGGGTTTCGTTTTCCTTTTTGTTGATGTCGGACATGGAAGATTGCTGCGATCTCCAGTTGCCCTTAGACGAAATCTCTTCTACGTTCAGTCTAGAGAAGGCGGTGTGCAACCATGGATTCTTCATGATGGCTCCGAACCGTTGGATTCCTTCCACCAAGACGTTGCGGCGTCCTCTCCGTCTTGCGGATTTGTCCTCTTCCGTTGAGGTGTCCGTCATGCAGTCTCCTGGTCCCAGCAGCCCATCGTTGCTCGTCCGAGTTCATCGCTCTCCACGCCTTTCCTCCCAAGACCAGCAAGCGATTTTTGTACTCTCTCTCTCTCCCTCTCTCTCTGCGTGCGCGGAAGTACATGCTAACTAGTGACTCCAAAGCATGGATAAATATTATTGCAGGAACAAGTGATTCGGATGTTAAGGTTGTCCGAAAGAGACGAGCAGAACGTGAAGGAGTTCCATGAAGTGCATCCGGAAGCGAAGGATAGAGGATTCGGTCGAGTTTTCCGTTCTCCTTCACTCTTCGAAGATGTCGTCAAATCTATACTCCTTTGCAACTGCCAGTTAAGTATTGAAATCTAGTTCTCTTCATGTGCAAAATAAGTAGGACAAAGAAGATAATGACCTGAATAAGAAACCCCATAACGGCAATTGAATAAATATCTTACTTTTATCATGATCCCTCGCTTTCTCTTCATGCTTAATATTGAGTTTCTTTTCTGAATTCATCATAAGATCCGACTTTGTTCTGAATCACACCCAACAAACAGATGCCCTTGATTTCGAACAATATATGACGAATGATGCTATTGTGAGAGGTTCACCTTGTTTTCAGACCTTGTTTTTTTTTTTTGGTAAGGATTGTTTTCAGACCTTGTTCTTCGTCATACATCAAAGTCAAGTACATACCATTTTAAGGTTGATGATACTGATTTGGTTCCTACCTAAAATTGTCATAGGTGGAGAAGGACACTAGAGATGGCTCGAGCTTTATGTGCACTTCAACTAGAGCTAAGCACTCGAGGTAAGAATACTATTTAGCATGACTTTCATCTCAGTATAGTTAGAACGACTTGAAGATGAGGATGATCATGATTGAAGGCTCTAAGAGGAAGAAACGGAGACGAGAGAAGGATGGAGCAAAACCAGTTCCTGCGGAGATGGAAGGCGAAGAAGTTTACCTTGGGAACTTTCCGAGCCCCAAGGAACTTGCTAACCTCGACGTTGACTACTTACAGAGAAAGTGCAAACTCGGGTACCGGACCAGCTACATTCTCAAGCTTGCCATGGATATAGAGGAGGGGAAGCTCAAGATTGACGGAGACGAGGGAGTGCAGGATGCTGCATCTTGTAGGATATTGATCAAGGGCATAAGTGGGGTCGGAACTTTCGCACAGGCTAGCATTTTGATGTGCATCGGCTTTTACGATGAGGTTCCGTCGGATAGCGAAACAATCAAGTTCTTAAAACATGTATGAAAGTGAATTTCAAACATAAAATATATGTCTTAGAAAATAACCACCCTTCCGACTAATTTTAAGGATGCTGCGTTCTTTTTCTTTGTCAAAAGGTACACGCAAGGGAAAGATGCACCAAAAAGACTATTAAAAGCGACCTTAAAGAGATCTATGATAAATATGCACCCTTCCAATGTTTGGCTTATTGGTAAGTCATTTATTTATCTAAATTTTGATCGATTTATAAATAAATATTCATATCATATGTTGTGCGATAATTTTCAGGCTGGAGCTGTTGGATTTTTACGAGAGGCAATATGGGAAGCTGAGCGAATTGGCGCACACCATGTACCACACAGTTGCTAGCTGTACACAAACCGGAGTCTCCAATCACAATCAAGTGTTGTGACTTGAAAAGTGTTTCTCAGTAGGGTCATTTATGGCACTGACAAGGCGTTGTAGGATGAGAATTGAAAGGAAGCGAGAGACTCTCTCATATTATAATCTCAAGTACGTTTTTTTTGAGAATTTCCAAAGTTTTTACTTTTAAATTCTAAAGCTAAATAATCCTATCGCGCTGAATAGCTAGGATTCGAGATTATGCTGTAGCTTGCTACCATTTTGTTTTGTGTCGCCACCCTCCTGAGGGTGAGTCAGATTCCTTGAGATGGTTTAATGGATTGCCAAGCAGGCATGGATGGTTCCTCTCATGAGATAGATTTCTTGCTTAACTCGCTCTCTCAAACTTACCAAACGCGCTTAACTTGATTTAAACTTGATTTATCATGTCATTCTAATAATTTATTATGGGTCTACAGACCAAGTAAAATGCGGGAGTGTGTTTTCCTTTCTTGAGAGAAACATTTGGCGCAAGAACTTGTTTATATTGAAATTTTTCCTATCGCCTAAAATTGGTGCCTTTTTATTTTACATGAAAAGATTATATGCAATCTTTCTCGTTAATTATATATTTTTTAACACATGTAAGTAGTCATGCAAGATGCTCCTACAATAAATAAAAAAATTGAAGAAAATAAAATCCAAGCAAAATATAATAATTAGAAAACATGGAGGGAAGTATAAGTCGAGTCTCATGTGGCGACATTAAACCTTGCCTTGATATGAAACCTTGGAACAGGACCCTTGAGAGTGTCGTGGCCTTCCAAAGGTGAACTACTCAAGGAAAATTAATGGACTAATAAATAGAAATAGAGATTCTTCTCACAAAATAATTGCTTGTGTTTAGCATGAACTCTCTCAAACTCTATCACTTGTCATTTGATACTTAGTTTAATATGAAATTTTCTTACCTTTTGAGATGTCACTAATCAATCATGATCAATCAGGCACTTAAGTAAAAACAGTCTACTTCTACAAACCAGATATTTAATAAATTTGAGATTTAATCTAACTTCATTTTGTTGTGTCCTCTTTATTTTCAAAAATATTTCACAAGCAAACTCGGTTGATTTTAAGCCTAAGCCACCAACATTCAAGAGTGATCATGTCAATATGCAATCAAAAATTTAGCACTGAATAAACCAAAACAATAAATAGATTTTCAGAAATTGATCTAACCTTAATGTAGAGCAAAGCACAACAATACTGACTAATTTGCCAATATCTACAAGATATTAATTAAAATGCATGCATAACTTGAACATGATTTCTAAATGTAATGGCATCTCTTTTTTGGATTTTTCTTGTTTATGAAAACTAAATTGTATGCAATTTTGATCTAAATTCAACATGCATAACATGTGACATAACCTAATTTTAATAACAAGCAAAAGTTAAGAATTAATCTAACATGATGTGCAATTTAATCTATATGAGCCTATACATGCAATCACTAGAAATATGAAAATAATGACGTGGTAACATGATGGCATGGAAGTAATGATGTGGAAATGATGACATGGAATTGATGCAACTAATCTATATGCGATATGCACCTTATTTTTGTGATTTTGTCTTAAAGTCAAATTAAGAAACAACTTAAAATATGATGTTACCCAATTTAGATTGAAAAATAATTTAGATTAAATCCTATTATATATTAGGAAATTTTCTAAATTATTATATTGCTTTTAGATATGCAATTTTAAAATAGGAAATTAATCTATCCTAATATGCAATGCAATTTTTTGTATTTTTCTAATATAAGAAAGTTCATTAAATTAATAGCATGCAATATTCAACCCCACATAATTCAAATATCCACTCCAACCCAAAATAGGAAAGGAAGGTAATCGAGCGATCTTAATTATTAAGGATATTTGACAAAAACAATTATTAAGGATCAAGTTCTCGATTATATGTATAACTTGAACGGGAAATTTCCCAATGGATATGTCTAAAATCTAGGAAAATTCCAAAAAAAGTCTCAAAGTGCCTTTAGTTTCTCAAATAGGAGCTTGAAGGTGACATTGTTTCAAATAAAGGCATGAAGTAGCTATGATTGTTTCAAATAAGGGCCTAACCTTACCAATCACCAGCCACCTAAATTTTCTGACTAATCAAGAGCGTTTTTGTCATTTGCAACTTTTTTTTCCATTAGTTTTTTCTTATGGTTGTAACATTCTGAAAATCGATCCCATTTTGAGATTTTATAAAATGATGATGTTGGTCGAATGCATGGTCAATACAAATATTCCGAACTAATCGTTTGAAGGATGACGGACTGTAGAGAGGCGCTGATAGGGAATGATACGCATACGGACAAACCCTTTGATCATAAGGGCATGGGAGGAAATGATGTCCTCTAGTATTAGATTAATAGGCAAACATAAATAAATCAATTCAGTAGAGGTATGAAGTCGAGTTGCAGGTGATTTTCTGCACAACTTCGATACAAACTACGAACGACACTAAACCGATTTCCTTTTATCTAGTACTTGGAAATTACCAATTGAGCCCCCAGGATCACATGACAATCAAAGAACATTTCTAACTTGAGAATTGGCTTAAACATGGATCAATGGATTGTCGACCACGTGTCAAACGTGAGGAAAAAATCCAAAAAGGGTGCCTAATAGTCTAATTGTACTATGGTCGCAATCGACTCAATTTAGCCATTGAATTTTTATTTGATTTTGGGAATCGACTTTTCAGTGATATCACGGCTAAATATTTGGACGTCACCTCATTTATTCTTGAGTTTTTTGATGGGTTTTAAAGTCTCGGAAAAAAGAAAATTTGGATTAGGTTTCGGACCCGCAGGTGGGCTGGCCCAAGGGCCTTGCACCCACTTAGCCCAGCCTAAGATGGGCTCAAGTTGGTCCATTCCCTTCTCCCTTCTTAGCCCTTTTCATTTTATGGTCCAAGTGGGCTAGCCACTTACTTTAGCTTCTTGGACAAGCTCAGTCAACCCTTCTCTCTCTCTCCTCCAGCCTTGTAGCCGCCCCTACCTTAGCCCCTTCTCTCTCTCTCTCTCTCTCTCTCTCTCTCTCTCTCTCTCTCTCTCTCTCTCTCCTCTTCCCTATTCCCTCACTTTGCCGCCACCTTCTATCCATTGCTGGTTACCGCCCTTGCTGCCGTTGCTGCCATCTAGAGACCAGCTGTTCACTGCCGACTACCCTTGGTCACTGTCGGCCACTCATCCAACTACTGAAGTTGCCGCTACCCCTTTTCGCCCAATAGCATTTTGGTGCTATTTTGGTTGGAATTAGCCATCATCCGTCGTCCATTGCCATCTCTAAGCTAACCCCGCGTAGCCCTCGCTTTTGTTTTCGCTCCAATGTCGCCGGATTTTTAGGCCACGTGAGTTAATTTCATAATTCCTTAGTTAGGGGTTAATCTTGCTTAGGATTATTTTAATTAGTATAATGCTTGGATTATGCTTATGGTTGATGATGGATTAACATTTTAATATTATTGGCTGATTTGGATTAGTGTTAACCATGGTTAGAATAAAGTAAACATGATTAGATTAAAGTAATTGTAGTTGATTAAAGTAACCGTGATTAGATTAAAGTAACTAAGGTTAAATTAAAGTAACCTTGGTTGGGTTAGTTAGTCGTAATTGGGTTAGAATAGTAACCATGGTTAGTATTTATTAATATTATTATTTTCGGAATTATTAATTAATTAATAATTATATTATTTTATAATTTCGAATTATTATTATTATTATTATTATTAATTTTGGGAAAAATAATTAATCGAGATTATTAATCGGAAATGGTTTTAATCGAGAAATTTTGTGAGAAAAAATTATTAAGGTTTGTTTTTCTAGTGTTAATTATGGTTAATGGCTTGGTTATTAAAATGAGGTGGAATTGTCAAAAAATAACAAATTGGTTGATGATGTATTGCATGGTCACATTAAGAGGAGAGCCCGACACTGCCGGATGACTGCCAATCCTTTAGGGTTGTGCCATGGCCATTGAGTTGCTTGACAATGGTCAAATGCGGAGTTACAGTAGAGGCCGGACCTATGTTCCTTAGGGAATGCCGTCGGTGGGGGAAAGCCCATAATATCGCTATGTCTCACGGGGGAGGACGATGCCTGATTTAGCACCAGTTGACCGTCAACCATAAAGTTGTGTCGTGGCCTAAGGGGTCGTAATAATTGAAGCACATGTGGATGATGAGACTTGAGTAAACAATGTGCAGTGCTATGATTATTTGCATGACTCTTAATCTTATTATGATTTAAATGATAGTTTTTGTAGGTTGTGTGTCAAGGCCATGTAGGGTCATATGTGGTTGCATTTGATTATTGAATTGTCTTCTAATAATGATTTTATGTGGTGTGGTAGTGGAATTGATTGCCGAGACTAGGTTGTATGTTAGATTACCTTGAGACGAGCGAAGTTCCTAACCAAAGCTTAGGACTTTAACTTGTTGAGTTTATCTCATCCCATCGTGGTTAACAATTTTTAGGACCTTAAAATGACGTAGTACCCAGTGAGGTTCGGCATTTCCGTGGACATAAGCACCACCGTTACCACATGGTTTGTCCCGAGTCGTAGTTTTGTGTATGAGCACCATGTGACGACAGTGTGGGTGGACGAGAGATCGAGAAACCACTACGTGCCTCACCTCTTTAAGGCGTGGTTCATTCGGATGTGGGACATTCCGTATGGTCCCCTAAGGGGTTTTGATGGACTAGTCTTACTTGTGGGACCAACTGACCAAGTCAGGATCCTATGGACCTGGATCCCTTTGATGGTGAGATCTCCAACCTGACGACTGGAGGGACTGATTCTTCGAAGGACAATGAGCAGGCATCTGTGGCCTAGTTTTTTTTTACGAGCCCTCCCCCACTTGTACAGAGATAGGTTAGCTGGGCCGATCCCTTTTTGAGTAGGCCTTAGCATGTCGTCTATAGTAAGGCATGTACATATATATGTCGTTGTTCAAGCTAACCTTATAAATAAATAAAATGGTGTTCTTGTCTTTCCTCTATTGTATTGGCTGCTATCCCTATTGTTTGTTGGTTGGAGTGTTGTTTCTCTTCCGCATGTGCTTAATGATAAAATAAATAAATTGGTCAACAACAGTACTTGGTACGTTGTATGTTTAGACCTCAAGTGAATTGGGATTGTCGTGAGCTTGAGGGTCGGGATGTGACACTAGAGATGCCCACAAAGGGTCGGGTGAGGGTCGCCTTGCCCGATCTAGCAAGGGCCACCCTTGCCGGCCACAAGTGAAGGACAGGCAAGGCAATCTCTCTCCCTGAGGAGGCTGCCCCTCGCAGATGGCTGATTGTGGGAGAGGCCGACCCTTGCTCGATTTGGCAAGGGCCACCCTCACCAGTCACAAAAGAGGTCGTCTCTCTCCCTTAGAGAGGCTGCCCCTTGCGGCCAACTGCAAGGTCAGCTCTCTTCGGCGACATGTGAGGTCGACCTCACCAAATTTGGCAAGGGTCGGCCACCTTCATGGTAGGCGAGGCCGTCTCTTGCCCTAAGGGAGGTTGGCCCTCACATCACCGAGCTTGCGAATGGCTGCGAGTGGCAGCCTCCCCCAGGGAAAGGGTCGCCTTGCCTAGGTGAGGCCATCCCTCGCCGGCTAATGGCAAGGGTGGCCCTTGCCGGATCCCTCACCCAGCCTTCCATCGATGATGAAGAAGAATTAAAAAAAAAAAAAGGCAAGAAAAAAAAGAAAATGATGAAAATACTCTTGATCACCAAAAAATTAGGCCCTTATTTGAAGCAAGATCCACTTCAGACCTTTATTTGAGAAAGTGATGGCATTTCAAATCTTTATTTGAAACAAAGTCAACTTCGGGCCCCTATTTGAGAAACTGAGGACACTGTGGGCCCTTTTTCGAAATTTTCCTCTAAAATCTCAACCAAATCAAGATTAATATCAATAATTCTATGTTAGGCAACTAAATATTTAGTAGAGCAAATAAATTAGGAATTTACCTCCATCGAACTTGCAACTCATACGGCAATCTACAGTGAGAAACTGGAGCAACCATGGCAAATGGCAAGGGTGACAAGCATGATGAAGATTCCTGGTGTGATAAGAGGATGAGTTAGGTGAGGATGCGGCAAAGGTGCTCAATGGCTCAAAATTCGAACATGTGACAGTGGACTAAGCAGTACCTGGGCGTGCAGCTGGAAATGTCGTTGAAGGAGGCCTTGCTGGACCTCGGAGAAACCTACAAAGAAATTATAGAA
The DNA here is from genome assembly GCA_014858505.1 of Corymbia citriodora subsp. variegata. Lineage (NCBI taxonomy): Eukaryota > Viridiplantae > Streptophyta > Magnoliopsida > Myrtales > Myrtaceae > Corymbia > Corymbia citriodora. Next base: position 38,006,219 of record CM026417.1, on the reverse strand, counting down.
GGGCTGCTGTTGTTGCTAGATATTGGTTGAATCGCCGGAAGAAACTGGAAACTCACCGTCATTGAAATGTTGCTCAGACTTGCTTGGAACTTGCTGAACATGCCAGAAAGGACGTCCAAATGCGGACACCCTGGATGTGGGCTGTGACTATAGGCAAGGAGTAGCTATGGCGAAAAGCTCAGGGCGTGAAGAAACTTGCAAAAGAGGTGTTCTAACTATTGAGAGAAAGCCTCGAATCAGCTAAGTTATAACCGTAACATCTGCAATTATGACCTCGTAAGAAATTATCATAAGGTTTGGAGTGGATTGATCATGGACCGTTTGAAGGATTGTTCATGGAATTGATTGGCCCGATCGGCAAATAATCATGGATTGATCATGGTCCAATTGACGAGATTGCCATGAACTAACCAAGGGATCGACCATGAATCAACTCACTGACCATGCAAGTAAACCTGAGCTATTCGACCATGGGATGGTTATTTGGTCATGAGAATTGATCACAGGATAGACTTATGTCATCATGGACTGGCAGATAACCGTGGATTGATCCCGATCGATTGTGGCTCGATTGCAGGTGACTCTGCTTAGTCGTGTATTGACTGTGGACGACCATGAGTCGATCAATTGTGATTGTGTGTGATCATAAGTTAATAAATCCTATGCAATTCCTCAATGATTGAGAGCCAATCATGGATCGAGCAAGTTTAGTCATGGATCAGTTGTAGATCGATCATGAGCATTATTGATGGATGGAGACTGATCGGAATGAGTCTCGGGATTGATCCCACAATCTTGTTACTAAGTCAAGGGTTCGATTATGCCTCGGCTTAGTGCTTAGTTGTGGAGAACTTGAAACTAATCCTTAAATTGACCGACGGACCATGGATTGCGTTAGAGGAATTGGTCACACGTAGGCTTGGTGATAGGCCTAGCGACCGGCTCGGGGGAAAACTTGGACTCATGCGGCTAGGCTGTGCCAATCGGAGGGCCGACCATTATGCCAATGACAGGGTCGACCCTTCAACTGATCGACCATCCAAATGGATGATTTTGGCTCGTGAAGGCACTTTGGCCCAAACTTCGAACTCGTTAGAATCAATAATTCGAGGTGTACTTTATGATCCCTTGTTTGGCCTTGGAAGTGATTATTGGTTTCCTATGCTTGCTTTGTTCTTGAAGATACGGACAAAATAAAAAATTCTCTAGAAACTCAAGTCATTAAATGACCTTGTTCATTCATGGGGCTTATGTGGCATACGAAAGATTTTATCATCATGGCTTGTGATTTGCCTTAGAAGATAAGTAGCACATTTGAACAAATTGAAGCATATGCAAGGGAACTCATTAAGAGCCTAATAGGGCTTAGGCGCTACTTTGGGATCCTTGGGCATCACTATCTCAAGAATGTCATAAATGTCATTTAATGAGGGAAGGCTTATGTGATCCAATTGAGATAAAGCAGTGGGGTTCTAATAGGTTCATTTGGACCGTAGATTGCCACTTAAGCTAGACGGGCTTGCCACCTTGTGAACTAGGCTACCACCTCAAGAGTAGGCATGCCACTTCGAAAATTGTGATTGGACCAGTTGGAAGCGTAATTATGAGGTCGAGAACTTGAATAGGAGGAGCCCCTCCTTCTCCCTCACCATTTGGACCTCTTTTCCTCCTCTCTCTTTCTCCCTTAGGTGACCCTTTCTCTCTCACGCCCCTCTCCTCTCTCCTTCAACAGTGTGATTGTCGCCCCTCCTCAAGCAAAGGTCCTTTAGTTTTGAGGTTTGTCCAGGTAAGTATAGCTTCCTACTTCTCTCTAGTGTTGCCATTTTCATCATCAAGGCTAGGTAGTGTTCACTTGTAAGCCATGGGTAGACGAGTGGCTATATGTAGATGAATTGTGTATGTTGCGATTTCGATCATGTGCTTGAGTGATTGTACAACTGGAATGAAGCCGTGGTTCATTGCTTAAGTTCAACGCAAGTTGAGGTTGCCTAGAGCCATAAGGCGCTGACCGGTATTGAGGCGTACCAATCTCCTGTCTTGGATTGGTGTGTGGATTCCTCAATCCTTAATAATTAGGCTAAGCCTCAAACTCAGGATGATTCATGGCGTAGTGCAAAATCAAGTTCTTGCATGCACTTTGGATGTGTATTTGTATGTGTTCATGCCCGAAGCAAGGGTAAGATTCGTTCAACTTGGAGTTGATGTCAAAGATGCAATGGTCTAAGCCAAGAAACCTTGGAATCGATATTGAGATGTGCCACACTCAAGTCTTATGCGACACAAGGATCATCTAAGGCTGCAAGGCCTTGGATTGGCATTGAGGCATGCCGAATTCTAGCTTTGATTGGTATAGGGATCATCCAAACCCATGAGGTCTTGGTTTAGCAATAAGGTGTGTTGGTTTCAAGTCTTGCTTGGTACAGGGATTGATTTAGGTGTTCAGTTCAACCTACGAACCAAGAATCGCTCCCAAGGTGCTATATAGTATGATATTGAAGTTCATGACACTCTTTTGAATGAGCATGCCCTTTGGGCCATGAGTGAGTCGGCTAAAGAGAAAGAAAAAAGTCGGCTTTGTGTGTTGCTTTGTGTGTATGCACTTGACTATGATAATAGCGCCGTCATTTAAAGCACGGGATGCTTAGATTCAAGCCTTGAAAGCCTCGGGAAGTTAGCCTTGAGAAGCCTTGGTTGAGCCTAGATGTCCTGGTCGAACTTAAAAGCCTAGGATAAAGCTGGAAGTCTCGGTTGAGCTAAGAGGGCTTGGTCAAGCTAGGACGAATGTTAAAAGAAAACTACGTGAATGTTGGTTATGCATTAGCCGAAAGCATTAAGGTTAATGATTAGCCGAAAGCATTAAGGTTAATGATCTTGCATATAGCTATGGCATAACATTAGATTTGCTATCAATCTACCATCAACACTGTTTGCATGTGATTTTGGCTAGTCTTTACTGAAGGAATATCTAACTAGTCAAGAATATGAGTTTTACTTACTGAGTTCCCAAAACTCATCCCTTTATCTTTTACAGGTGTATAAATATGGCTGCTAAAAGCCTTGGTTCTTGGAAAATAGAAGGGTATGCTATAGACGCAATAGATGTAGAAGCTGAATTAACCTATCAGAAGTGCACCTCTACGGTTTGGGTTGAGGAGGGACGAAATAAGTTAGTCTCTCACCATTATGTGGCTTGGTACGTTTGGTCTGATGAGGACTAGATCAGCCCCCTTTGTGGGTATAAGGGGCCGATGGACCCAAGTGACTAGACTTTGTTTGGCAGGACAAACTACAGTCCTTAGTACTAGCTCATAATAGAAAAGTTTCCAGTTTTGGTAGCTATAGTGGTAGCAGAGATAGGGAAACCCGGCCTTTTGCTATCATGTAAATAATAGCCGGATATATATGTATGAAGTGTGTTCATATGACTTGCTTCCCATGTCAATTCTTTATTTGCTCAAGTCAAAGCAACCGCTTTTTGCTCAAGTCAAAGCAACCGCTTTCTTTTGTCTTTTATACATAAAAGTTGCTAAGCCAAGCCTCATGTCGAGAAAGTATTGCCAAAACGAAGCGGGGAAGGACAAAAGAATGGGCATGCTACCGCCAGCTAATAGGATCTGAGGAAGCATCTCCTTACAAGCTAATTTGCCAATGACTAGGTCAAGTCATTCAAAATCATCCGATGAAGTTCTTCCTGCCTGAACCAAAATGTCTACGGCATGGCCTGCTTTTAAATATGTCCATTTTTTCATCAAATGATCGTAGGTCCATGATGCTATGGATGTAGGTACATCTCCATGCAATCAATGTAACTCAAAGGACTAATCGCCATCCGATGACCAAACTCCTTTTATAAGAACAATTGATAATATAAAAAGCCAATTGGCGTGTTAATATAGGGAATGGATGGACCAGAAAAAATGAGTGACTTGAGGACAAATTAGACCTGAATTTTGTTTTTGTCGTTCATGGAACAATGGCCCCAGCTCTGGGGAGATTCCCATGGATGTAGATATGAGAAGGTCTTGATGAACTCGATGTACAGTGGACCGAGTAACATGAACCATTTCAAAAAAATTGGGGTCGCTTATCGACAGTAGAAGACACATCCAGTGAGAATTTCTCTTGAGCAACATGCAATTTAAGCTCCTTAGTTACCATGAGTAAGTATCTAAAGAATCACGTGCCTTCTTTCGAACTAATTATGGCTCTCTCTCTTCTTCTTTTTTTATAACCTTGATCAAGTTGGGAGAGGTCCCCCTCATGCCAATCAAGTCACGCTTGGAGTCGCCTTGAGTTGGCTGATCTTTATAACTGTTAATTTTTTGGTTGCTCCTTTGGTAGAACTGAATTCGAATGTATTATGGTAGACCTGTAATTGTGCGAGGCACGCAATGTCATTCACTAAAAATGATTCAAAATTTAGACTATACTCACTGTGATATATTTACAATAAATTTTATCTGGTGACGTAAAAACCTCTAAACTTGTCTCTATGTGACATATTTACTCTCCTTCAATGTTCTATTAGATGATTCTTTGATCAAAATAACATCGTTTTCATTTCACTTAAGCACATGAGTGCCATTTCAACACTATTTGTTTTTTGGCGTTCATGTAGTTAGATTTTTAACAAATCTTATCGACAAAACTTTGACAGAGAGTAAATGTGTTACCTAAGTACAAGTTTATGATTTTTGATGTTACAAAAAAAAATTAAAATAAATATGTTACAATGAGCACAGTTTATGATTTTTTTACATGGTTTTTGCCCAAATAACCTTTAGTTGTACTTTTCCTTAAAAAAACATAATTATCTTTGTAATTGAATTGGATTCAGAATTATCCTCACAATTTTTCGAAAAAAATAAACTCGTTATTAGTAATTCATCGAGTTGCGTCCCTTTTCCACAATTACGCCGTCTTCCAAAAGGTCCACATGCTAGAATATTATGATCTGAGCATCGAGTAATGCTTGATATATTAAACTCATATGCTAAATGCATATACTAAATGATGTAGCTGATTATTTTTTGACACAAAAATAGTAACGCGGAACATGCATTTCCAATTACAAAAATGTGACTGGCCATTCACGCGCACACAATCAAACTTATCCAATTTAATCAAAGGCACCAATTTGAATTCGATTCCTCACTCTATAGGTACGATCTCATCATACCAAAATTTGTGATCATTTGCACGTTTGGCTTGGGCAATCTATCCAAGTTCTTGCTCGTGCCTAAATGTGATCACAAGGTTACTTGGATATTTCATAAGCCTAAGGTGTATCTATCATAAGGTAAGCTTTCTTGTTATACAAAAACACCTACTTTGGTGAATTCTGTACACAAATATATAGTTCTAGAATAATTAGATCAAGCTTTGGCAAAACCAAATAACGTAGTAATATCTGACGAAGCAAATTGTGCATATTTTAAAAAGAGATCACCAGTAGATTCAGAATTTTCTTTTATCTTTCTCTGAAATAATGAATAATTAGATAAATAATCAATCCCGTTATACAGAAGAAGAGGTGAGAAGCCCTAAAAGCAAAGCCAAGAGGTAACATTAAAAGAATGCCGAGAAACCCAATACAACAAACCATACTCTTAAAAAGGGTAGTTCTTGCTTAAACTTTCGATTCCTTCATTTCTGTGCAATGGAAAATTAGGTTGATGTTGATGTAGTTACCAAAAGATTAACACTAGGATATATTGTGCCATATGTAAATGATAAATTGACTCTTTAAAAATTGCTTAAGCACTGACTAAAATTATCAATACGAGTGGACATGATGACGTAAAAACAAAAACAAAATGATTTAATGATACGAATTGCGTCTTTAGTTAACACTAATTGATGAATTTCATACGAAAATCATGTTAGAGTAAATAATGTCACCAAAAATTGTACTTTTGTGCAATGATGAATCTCTATTCAAATGCAATGCTACCGCCATCATTGTGCACAGTTTGCTTTTTCCTATAGAAAACTATCTTCTAAATCCACTTTACATAAAATAAGTCAGTTATAATGGCACTTAAATTGACGTGGTAAAGTAAAAGAAATGGATATCATATGCATTTATACTATGTGACTAGCATGATTTACTGCATATGAACCCCAAATATAATTTGTCAAATGGTTTGATCGTTCACAAATGATACACTTAGACTCGTTATTTTGAGAAACAATAAAATTTGTATACTAGATGGATAATACAGTATACATACTTTTCAAAAAATTTCATGTATATTTGAAATTTTCTCCAGAAAAAAATGTAACTCATTGGGGGTTTCGTAAGCAGCAGCGAGGTAGCATCAAGTGCCGACCTATCTATTTCATTGAGGGACTTGGTAGCCTCTAGATTCTAAAATGACAAAGAATACGCAGCTGAAAAGTACAAAGCCATTCTTAAAAAAAAGAAAAGTACAAAGCCAACAAAGGAATACCTTTTTGCACGATAGGCACCCAGCATCATTATAGATTCTGAATTTTCTCTTCCATCATCTTCTTCAATTTAATGCGTATCTTTCTTCGACAAGATCCTTGGTCCGGACACCTCTTATATAAAGTAGCAGGCTCCTAAACTTTCAAGACCGAACCAATCTTAAACTCAGCCAAGAAAAAATTGTCTTCCGCTTATTTCTTGGGGGTCACCCTCCTTTTCCTAGGCCAACTTCACGCCGTGAAGTACAAGTCGTCGATCCAACCGACTACGTAACCGGATGCAACCAGTTCGAGACTGAAAATCGAATCCTTTCACAAAAAATAACCATTGAAAAAACAAAAATAACCAAAATTATCATATTCTACCGAAATCTTCTATATTTCACATATATATATACGTGTATTTAAACAGAAAAACCATTAAAAAAATTTAGAAGGGCCAAGCATAAAAATACAATAAAAATGTAAAGTTCAGTTGCTTTTGAATATAAAATTTTGCTGTCAATTCTGAGAAAATTTATACTTTCACCTAAATTGAGAAATTGAGGAATCAAATTGATCCTATATGAAGATGATTTAACATAAAAAGAAAAAGAGAAGTGAGCCAAAATTAAACTGCTTAAATTTATATAAGATGGTTTCCTAACAAACCTCAAAGAAAATACTAATATTAAATGAAATTGATTTAGCAAACGGTTATTGCTCAAAATAAATGCACTTCTCAATAGTTAATACTTTCATGTTTGATACTCGTTTACCACCTGCAAAACCATGCTAATGAGTAGCAACTACCTTAACACTCCATGGATGTGGGCCAAGGCCTATTGGACAACCTCATTATGAAGTGGGCATGGCCTATTGGACTAACTGGCCCGTTGTAAACCATGAAGTTGGCCCAAGAAGCTCCTCTTGGATTTGGACTTCTAAAGCGCTGGATCTCCACAAGTCACGCATGAGATGCAAAACCAAATTTAGAACGTGTTACAAGCCCAAAGCTTCGATTGCGAACCTCACAAAACCTAAACGGAGTTGGAGGAGGTAGCAAGTGTGTGATGAAAGCCTTTTTCTCGCCTGGAGCAACCTTTAATTTCGCTTCATTTTCCTTCTTTCGATTTCTTTTTTGTAAAGATAATCTCAATATATCTAACATTTCTTTTCTCATCTTGGGGGTCGAGCTGCAATTTACCCCCTTTGAGGAAGAAATTGATTGGAATTTGGCTAGTTTGGCATGGACGCTTTTCCTGCGTTTTTGCCCGCTCATAGCCGGCTCCTTGGCAGACTCTGCATGGATGGGAAAGGTGGCCTACAGGACATTGGACCGTTCTCATAACCTTCCATTTTTATGACAAAAAGGCTTTAATTTCTCTTTTTACAAATAGATACCCAACTGTGTCGTTCAATATTCAATTTCTCTCATTCAATATGTGGCCATGAGCCCTTTTTATTTTTTCTTTTAGCAACCAAAGTTTCGCTACACTTAAGATCTGGTAATATGCAAATAGACTTTAGGAAGGCAGATCCATAGCTCAAAGCATATGTATGAGATTGGAGGTAAAGGTAAGAGGCTTAGGGTGTATTTGTTTCTGGGAAAGTGTTTTTCGGGATTTGATTTTTTGAACTTCCACTTGTTTGGTTCGTGGAAAATGACTAGTCAAACAAAAACACTTTCCGATTAGTGAAAATATTCTTGCATAAATTCATGAAAGTAAATGACTAAATCTAAAAAGGTAAAAACTCCTTCATCTCGAATTTTTGAATTTTGGAAAAATTTCGAATAAAGACATGAAGTGCAATTATTTTATCAAATAAGGGGCCGAAATATATTCGTTTTTTTCAAATAAGAGTTTGAAGTAAGTCTTGTTTCAAATAAGGATTTGAAGTGTCATGTTAGTTTCAAATAAGGGCTGACCTCACCAAATGATTGATGGCATTTTCGTCATTTACTCTTTTTTATCTACCTTCATGTACATGTTCCTCATTTTTTGAAATCTTGAACCTATCCATTAAAACCTAGAACTTGGAATCTATCATATTACAAGTTCCAAGGTCAGTTTCAAGTTCTAACATGTCCTCTCTTTTTTCCATCTTTAAAATGAACAAAGATTTGATTATCAATTGCTTAAAAATGAGTGTCCATATACACCTATCGAATAGTATTAAGAAAATTTTATGGTTTTCAATGCATCGATTACTCCTGTATTATATATACTTATTATCTTGAAATAAGCAATTGCTCGAACATAATTACATTAAATAAGAAATTAGATTCCACTAATCTCATTATTTACAAAAATAAAATTCTCAGTATACAATGGAAGTTCAAAGTAGTGGTTCTAAATTATACACTTATCATTAAATACTATGAAATACCTTATGATCGTGTGAAAACATAGACTAAAAAAACACAAAAACTTATTTTGGGTTTTAAGTTGTATGTTCCAAGTTTCATGTTCCAAATTTTGTCAACCTAAAACCTAGAATTACCTATCGAAACAAATTTCCCCAATTTTTGGGATTTAGAACCTATCCAGTATACCTTGAAACTTGGAATTTGAAATCTATAGGTTCTTACCGGTTGGGTTTTCAAGTTATAGGTTCTATATTGGGACCATACTCACCCCTATTTGAGATTGATATGGTACTTCAAGCCCTCTCTCTTGAGAGCATCGCACAATCTCTTGTTGTAATAGGATTAGTATAAAAGCTGATATAGGATCAGTATCATACTAAATCTACTCCTCAGCTCTCTGTATTTCTTAGGATTCTAACATAATTTCGGTCAACTCTAAGCTACCATATGTGACCCATTTTAAATTAATTACTAGAGAGCTAGGTATTTTGACATTTGAAATTTTTATCTTTTGTAAATTGGCTTTGAATACCGTTCTAACTTCAAAAATTTTCCTAACAAACCTTCATGGCTGTGCAAATCAATTCAATTAACTCATATTAGAGGATGGATTAAATGATACTATCGATTAGTAATTTACTTTGAATGTGGTCATATCTACTCCAAGTCGGATTATAGTGGATGAGTCATCGTTTCGTGATGCCAAGAAATGTGTTCAATATTTTTCTTCCCTGATCCACTGCCGATGAAAATATTCTTTCTCCAACTAAAGATGTAGACATATTGCCAATATACACTAAATTAGAGTTTTGGATTTTAGATATTTGTGTATGGCTAGGTACTTCAACACGTTATTCTCGTGTGCTAAATAGCAACTTCGACACATCTTCAACACATTTTTTTCTTCCAATTTTTAGTCAGTAGCCCAGATTATGGATTAGTTTAGTGATAAAATGAATAGATTATGTTTAGCCTTACTTTTTGGGCCACCAATCAAGGCAATTTTTATTCATTATCCGACCCACTTATTTTATTTTCAACCCCAAAATCTTCCATAAACATGGTGGGTCGGCACAAAGTATTGGTGCTGAATGGACCCCGCTGTTGGTGACGCATTCAACTTATTTTTATTTTCATCCGACTTAATTGTGTCCTGAAATTCTTTTCCACTCCAAATAATTTGTCAATAGGTAGATATGACTCGTCTAGTATAATAAGTAAGTGTCATAATCCCTCCAATGAGGTCAAATGAAAATCTCCCTACCGACACAATGTCTGGGGGTAGGTTGGCTTCATTGGGAACAAGGTTAAGGTTACATATTAATCTTTCTCCCTCTTACTTTTCTAGAGTGGTTTCTCACCTGTTGAGACTACTTCCGCCTGTTTAGCAGTCATATTCCTGCCGAGCTATAAGGATCTTAGATTATTTTTTTGACAGTAAGGAACCCGTCCTCAACACTCCTAGTTGACTCTAGATATTTTTTTTCTTAGGGCCAATGAATATGGAGGGCTCTTCAAGAAGTAGGTTAAATTGCCCGCTCTTAGGTTTTCCCTTTTGAGCCTTTTAAGGACTGCTTAGGTCCAAATCGGCACAATGTTTGCAAGTTACATATTATATTTGCAAGAGGCTGATAAAATCAAGCACCATCTCCATGCTCAGGATCCGAATTTGCTCCGACAATGTGAGTTATCTCACTAGCCATGGACTCACAAAAATAAATAAGTACAAATAAAAAGTTGGCGCTTCCACGTTGTGCCGTCTCTGTTTTTTCACATATTCATGTCATATTCGTAGTTATGTCATACATCGGATTTTGGTAGCTTACCTGATTTAGGAAAACGGTGTAATATTTGTTATTTAAATCATTACGTCACCGGGTCTAAAGATTCTCGCTCGCCACTTTTATCGATGGAGCCTTATGTATTGCATGTAGACAGTGATTTACGTGCATTTCTAGAGATTAGTCCAACCGAAAGTTTCTACACTAGTGTAATTAAACAGGTTTTTTTTTAAATACTTTTTTTTATATTTTACGTGTTGATTTCTAAGTCCCTACTTAACTAAAGTCCTGGTTTAGTCAACCATCAGTTGTGCCTGTGGTTCAAATGGACACAGAAGTTTATGGTCATCGGTGACGAGTGGATACTTCACTTTCGAAGGATAAATTCTTCTGGTCTCTTTAGGATGACAAAGCACTCTAATTATACTTAGATGTGCAACTGAGTGACGAGAAGACATTGCCTCTAGATACATAGATTGATATGCAAAAGTGTTAGTGACAAGCCGTCTGAGTGTTGAATGACCTTAGCTCTATAGAAGGTGAATAAGCTATTGGATGTCGGATATGTTGATGATTGATAGATCTTGGAAATAGTAACTAGTTATTGGATAAGAAGTACATCGATGTTTGCAAGGACCTTGTAAAATGGTGAACAAACCAGAAGATGTGTGATCCAGGTTTGGATAGATCAATAGAAAATGAACGGACTAAAGGCCATGAAGATGTTAATAATCTTAAATGGCCCTTGGGGACAGTGAATAAATTAAAGAACGTGTAATCATCGAAGAGTTTAAACGAACCGAGTAGAAGGTGAACATTTTACAAAACATAAGGATGTCGACAAGCGAAGAGGTTTCTAAATGCAGATGGAGAACTAGCTCAGGTATGTAGAAGCTTCAAAGCTGTCTTTGCAAGGCTACAAAGTGACATTATGCGATTCCAGATGGTAGAACCAACATCGACTCATGAGAATTGAACTTCAACCGGTCATATGAGATTTGATGGCTATAAACATGAATAAAGGGAATGAGTAGAGTTATGGGTAAACACGTAGAAACTAGCTTATGTTCTGATTGCTCTTCTTCTTCTGTTCTGGTATAAGTTGTGTAAATTTGACTGTATTTTTCTATAGAAGTTCGAACCTTAATAATAATAACAAAAAAGAGAGTATTAATTGTATTGATTGTTGCTTGCACATGTAGAAGGAGAGTTATGAGTAGAAACAAGCATCTTTAGACACTGCAACATCCTAACATCCTAAAGATCACATAAGTAGATTCCAGCCTTGAATTGGACCGATGAAGTTGGGAGAGTGGAGTAGGCCAAGTAGGTAGGCCGAACTACTATAAATATGCTCGGTATTTCTTCTATCACTTAAACTCCTTTATATTATGTTGGTAAAAGATAATTGTTTCCGTATACACATGATTCCAACTCACATTTTACACACCGTCCTTCACTTTTACGGTTTCCACAAGCAACCAATTCTAACCCTCTCTTAGTTGTTTTGTGCCTAATCATTTAGTAATTGGTACTGCTCAAGTATCGAAAGTGTTTTATATTCGGAGTAAAAGATCCAGTGAATGGCATTATAGGAGCTTATGCATGAAGGATGTTCTATTATTAGACCTCCCGTCTTTGAAGGCTTGAAAGTGTCGGACAAATCGTGATCGGTAGGGTTGGGAAGAGTCAAAGTAAATGTGCCATCTCACCAAATGGTTATTTTGGGCCCGCCAATAATCCCTTAGCTCTTTTGAGATTTACTTTCGAAAGAGTCACAATAGTAACTTTCAAATGCATCAAAGCAACTTTCACTACTCTTATTAACTCTTTATACGAGAAAAAACAACAGAATTTACATGTCTAGTATCTTTTTTCTAGTTTTAAAGTGTGAATAATAATTATTCCAGTTAAAAATTCAGTTTTAGAATTTTTTGATGAGTTTCTAAATAAAATTATGTGTTTGATAATGATAAATTTTTTTTTATTTAATAAAAATTTATTTAATATCGAAATAAAATTTTATAAATTTTAATAATCATATGTCGTTCAGTAACTTTCACGGACGTTAAAATAACTTTGGATGCGCTTTGTCGGCACGCTGCAAGATCCACTGAAAGAAAAAAGAGAAGTACAGGGGAGCATATAAATGCCCAGCGAAATATCACCCCGCCACTTCCCAGTTCACTGTCACAGCTCACTGGGTAAAGCAAGACGACAGGAACGAATGAGTCACGAAGCGAAGAGGACGACGGTTCTGGAAGTGGGCGACGATGGCGTCGCTCTCATCACCATCGTCAACCCTCCCGTCAATGCTCTCACTATCGACAGTACATCCTCTGATCCCTTTCCGACATCCTTCGATTTCTCGAAAGTTGGTGTTGCCTTGATTGGTTTTTGCTGTACTCGCCGACATTTTCCTTTGTGGGTTTGTGGGGTTTCGTCATGTTTTTCAGTCGCTTGTTGTGGACACAGTAATTTCAAGGTGATCATGGGCGATGATCAACTTTCCTTGAGCTTTTTGAATTTTAGTTGAGAATGGAATACATATCTTGGCCTCACTTTGCTTGCTGTCAAAGCTTTGGTTTCATTCATGGAATGATGAACTGAAGCATATGGGTCGCTTATTCCCTGTATGTATTGTATGGAAATATTCAGATCATGGCTGGTTGGAGTAAGCATTGCAATGTTTGTCGTGTGAAAAGTTCACTGGAATTCCCAAACCGTTGGTGTGGAGACTAATTAAGTCCCGGATCGTTCAGTCGGTGCTATCAAGTTGTCAACTTTTTTCCAAAAGTGGCAGATGAAATCTGCCTCTTGCAAATCTCGCACGGGCAGAAGAAAATTTCCTGTGTGGCGGAGGTTGCCCATGTGGTAGCAATTGGGGAAGCAATGACTGAAATGGTGTGATTGCAACTTATTCAGAGAAAAGATTTAGGACTTGATTCTGACGATTGAAAGGTGCAGAATTGATTGCACTATGTGTGCGAGCTTCAGAAATTCTAGTGTACTTTTTCCTGTTTGTTATGTGGTTTGATCAAGTATGGTAGACTTGAGTTGAAATTTCTGCAGAAGAGATAATGTTAAAACTCATAAACTTGCATCAACTCACTCGCTGATATTGAACATTAGGGAACAGGAAGCTGCTGTTAGAAGAGAGTGATGGGGAAAAAGTTGTACCGGTTGAATAGAATGTTGCATAACATCTGACCTTCATTTACTTGCACTAAACTCTGTGTATGGAGTTTCCAGTTGGCACATTTCAAGTCTGCCATCTACCGTGCTTTTACTTTTCTTATATGCCTTTAGGATGTGTTTTTACCAAAGTTCATATTAACATTTGATCTCTACAATGCCTGGAAACGTGTAATAGATCTCCTCATTTGCCTTTTCCAGTATTCCACAGCTTAAGTGAGAGTTATGAGCAGGCTTTGGGGAGAGAAGATGTGAAAGCAATTGTAGTGATGGGTATTCAACAGACTTCTTTTTTCCTCTTGTATATCTTGCATCCAGAAGGATTATAATGCTGGGACATTTCTTTTCTGGAACAGGTGCAAAAGGCATTTTCTGTGGGGGCTTTGATGTTAGCGGCTTTGGTGAACAAAAAGGTCGGGAAGGTTATTTTACCTGCATGTGTATTTCATACTCTATTAGTTGACTCTTGACATTGTAATGTTATGGTGTCCTGTTCTTTGTCTAAATTCTAGCAGAACAAACAAAGCCTCGCAATACATCAGTTGATTTCTTCACTGATGGACTTGAAGGTATGTGCTTGACTTTTATTGCTTTCTACTCCAGTTCTTGCTTATTCAATCGTGTGCTTTCTTTTTAGCGGCTAAGAAGCCTTCTGTTGCTGCTATTGATGGCGTCGCTTTGGGTGGAGGATTAGAACTTGCCATGGTGCTAATACTTTTTTGTTTTTAGATCATTTTTTAAGGGTTGAGAACATTATTTTTCAGTTGTCAATTTTTAGTTTTTCTCAATCAGGTGTGCCATGCAAGAATATCAACTCCTACTGCACGATTAGGCCTCCCTGAACTTCAGTTAGGTGTCATTCCTGGTCTTGGAGGTATTGCTATAATTCAAGTTGAGCATTCTAGATATGCATTTGACTGGGCATGCTGTATATCATCTGTAAGGTGAATGTCAATGCAATACCAATACTTCATGACCTGAATCAGCTTCCCTTCACTAATTTTAACGGAATAAACATTATTTCTTCTAAACATGCTCATGATAATTATCCGACTCCACATTGGTTTTTGATACTTGTAAACAGTGAATAATAGATGAAATTGCGTCAAAATCAGTTTGCAATATGCTGCGAATGCTTTTTTTTTTTTTTCACTGGCATGTTGCCCCAAGGAATATAAGGTCCTCTTTCTAGTGACTTATGCAAGGTTTTGTCATATTAGCTAAGCTTGAAGTTCCATGTTACTGAAGTTGCATATGAATTTTTTTTTTTTTTCCGGCCGTGCATATGAAGGTAGCTGGAAACTTAGAAATAGCCAACATGTCAAGGTGCAGATAACTAGTTTTTTAAGCCTATAATGCTGAATTCTGAGTTTTCCATATCCATCACACTTGAGTTATATACAATTTATTTGGAGTTTTTCGCTTCTGGGACCTCAGTAAATTCATTGAAATTTTAGCCATAGAGCAAGGGATCTAAGCAGTAACAGAAGAAGCATTGGGCAATGGAAGTTATTATGCAAAACCTGGACTTGGGATAGATGTGTATAGGATAACACATAGTCCATCTGTGTGATTTTGTTTCTTTGAATCCAAACCAAGCTACTTCTTGATCTATCTTGCACGTTGGTAATCCAGTGCTATATCATGCATGGATCTTGACTGAGAGCTTGGGACATTTAAGTAGCATGCTTGTTATCAGTCTGATCAAGTGCTTTTAGTTATTAAGGTGCGGCATTAGGCTATAGGATGATGAGACCTAGATTCTAGCTGCTTAGCATGTCTCTGAATAAAGATTAGGATCTGTTCTTTTCGCCGTTGAATCTCTCTATTTTATGGCCGTAAGTTGCACTTATTATTTCCTTTGTCGAGTTACCATGGTCTCACATCACACAAAATTACTCAAAAGATAGATATGGATAGATATGCATCTAATGACCCATGCATTGAACTTTCATTTCTTAGCAATTGATGCATTTTGACTGGAACCCAGCCTCTTTTCCAGTAAAATAGTGGCATTTCTGGAAACAGGCACATTTTCTTGACGCAATACCATGTGGCCACTACACCAAGCTCATTGTGGAAAAATTGACCAGATATCTGGAAAAGTAAAAGGAATGAAAGTTTGTGCATCGAGTAGTGACATAAATGCAAAATATACTAAAGTTTAGTGACCACCAATGAAACTATAGCAGGACAATAAAGAAGGTTATGTTTTACTCCAGTTTTTCGCATCTTGTTACTTTTGTATATAGTCTTTTGCATATTTAAACCATCCATTAGCAAGTGAATGTTAGAATTGACAATCTATGTTCTTTCAGTTATAATCCACGATTAATTAAATGCTAACTTCTGGACTGGGACTTCTTTTTTGGTTACAAATTGAAATATGAAGGTGCCTGAAGAACAGGTTACCGCATATCCTTAGTGGTGGTGTCATAATGACCTATTTTAGTATGGCGTATAGTTCTTATGACGGTTTAACCTAAAGCTTGATCTTATTACTTGCACTAGCATATTTGTTCTGATTTTCCATTTTTATTTATTTTTATATTATTAAAGTCATACATCTGAACTGCATCAGGAACACAGCGCCTTCCACGCCTTGTTGGTCTCTCCAAATCACTTGAGATGATGCTGGTACCCTTTGGCCTTATGGGTTTTCTGTTATTTTGCTTCTCTACTTATTCTGAATATGTCATCTAACTCGCTCTAGCTCTCCCAATGATTTACCACATAGGTCTCAAAGGCAGTGGAAGGGACAGAAGCATGCAGTTTGGGCCTTGTAGATGCTGTTGTATCACCAAATGAACTGCTACCAACTGCCCGAAAATGGGCTCTGGATATCTCACAGTGCAGGAGACCATGGGTTGCTTCTCTTTACAGGACTGACAGGCTAGGATCCCTTGAGGAGACAAGACAAATACTTAAGTTTGCGAGATCTCAAGTCAAAAAACAGGCTCTTAATGTCAATTATCCTCTGGTCTGCATTGACGTTGTTGAAGAGGGTATAATCTCTGGTTCACGGGCTGGACTTTGGAAGGTACTGCCTAATCTAGCTTTTGTAACCTTCTTATTGGAGCAAATTGTGAAATATTGTGAACCGGATCCTATATTGGCAGGAGATTAAAGAGTCTCAACAGCTTCAAAAATCTTACACCACCAAGTGCCTTGTCCATGTCTTCTTTGCTCAACGTGGAGCTTCGAAGGTTTGAACATAACTCTCTGGTTGTGTGACTGTTGATCTGGCGTAGAATGAAAGGAGGATACCACAGAGCTTTTGGTTTTGAATTTGGAATTTTACATTCTTCGGGCAATCACACGGGTTCATGGATGCTAGATTTTTTCACAAAACATTCTGGGGCAATCTTCATGAAATTCTATCCATATCCTTTAGAATAGCTAGTATGACTTTCATATTGGCCTTTGGTCACTTGAAGTTTTTTATCAAAGATTGATTTATGGTTTGTCAACTGGTAGTGTGGATTACCTTCATGCAAAAGATGTCTGGTTTTTTACTTCCTGTGAAGGTACAGCAGTTAGACTTGGCAACTGAGCAGATTCGGTTTGGGGTCTATTTGGGCATAGTGGGCCATTTAATGCGTCGAGATTTGATCAGCCCATACCGAGTTGATCCTTTTTTGACCTATTAGTTCATCTTCCTTAAAAGACTTACTTTTATTGTGCAAAAACTTCAGACGACCCAAACTAATAAATAGAAAATTTATGTGTTGATTGCAGATCTACAATTGCTTCTAAATAACCGCACAAATTAGTTTGTTGCACATGTTATAATATTTGAGAAATTTGATTTCACAGTTCCTACAATCAAATAAGTATAGCACTATTGAACCAAAGAATATCTTAAAACTATAATAAAGCTGATCTTGTTAAAGTCTATGTTGTCAAAAGCATTTGTTGCAAATACTATATTTTTTAACCAACAAGATAAAGCACTGATGAACCATCCAACTTAGCTTCTAATGGAAAAAGTGACACCTTTTTAAAGTTACAAGAATTGCATTTTTTTATAAGATATTACACATATATTAGCTTTCAAGACTGAATATTTCATAAGTATGACTACTCTGGTAACTTTGATTTAAGCTAAAAAGATTTTTCGTGCATCAAGTCAAGTTGGGTTAAATCAGGTTGATCCAACCTAACTTGTAAATTGGTTGAGCAATGCTAGAGGTATTAAGATTTGTATAGTAAATTAGTTTGTTAAGTAATGTGAAAATCTGCATATAGTTATTTGAGCCAGTATGCCCATTCAAGTATCCAAGTGAAAGATTATTAGATGACTTGGCCAAGCAAATTTACTATGATTTTTACTATATCTAGCATTATTCAAATTATTTTGATTCATACATCCAATAAATGAAATATATAGATTATATATTTCCTCAGATAATATATATATGTTAAGCTAACAAGACCGGATATTGTATCATTCCGACTCTTCAAAAATTTCAACTATGATCAAGCTCACAGTTGGGTCATATTGGGCTGAACCGGTTTGACCCAATCCAACACGGAAATGTCCTGGTCAGGTTTGACTTGGTTTTTTGTGGATTGTCGAAAAGTCCACCCTTACCCTATTTTTCATGGCAGGTCATCGGTTTGATATCAGTTTTTCCAGATCTAATGACGATTTCACCATATTCTTTTCTCAATGCAGTACATGTCTCTCTCTATTCTTAATGACATGTTACTTTTTCAGACATGACTTCCATGATTCTTTTGACCATTGAACACAGAGTTAGAAAAAGATTGTAACAAGCTTCATCAAACCTGTCTGTGTTCACAGAATCTCAAGGAGTTATTGCTTTCTCTAAACATAGAAGAAACTTGATTAGATGGCCCTTTATAATGTCTTTGGCCCTGGCTGGATCATAGTGATGAAAGCTTTTGAAAGTCAATGCTACTCATCTTGACTCACTGAACATTTTAGAAACTCAGGTAAATTGACCCTCCACAACTGTGACATAGGTCCCTGGCATCACAGACAGAGGTTTCATGCCTAGGCAAGTCAACAAGATTGCTGTTCTTGGTGGAGGACTAATGGGATCTGGAATAGCGACAGCGTTGATACTTAATAATTATTCTGTGATCCTCAAAGAAGTAAACGAGAAATATTTGCATGCTGGTATAGGACGAGTCAGAGGTAACAACAGTTTTATTTTGGTGCATCTTAATATTTATGTTCAGGCACCTTTCTGTTTCTATTAGCTTTTACTTTTTTAGGCCTGCAATTTGTTAACAGTTTTTGTCCTTCCAGCAAATCTGGAAAGCCATGTTAAGAAAGGTAAAATGACTGAGGAGAAGCTTGAAAGAACACTGTCCCTTCTAAGGGGTGTGCTTGACTATGAAAGCTTCAGAAACGTGGACCTGGTTATCGAGGTAGTTAGAAGATCTCCAACAGTTTCATCTTACGTAGGATTTGAGAAGATCCTTAGGTACTTGTATCTGATTCTTTAAACAGGCCGTTATCGAGGATGTTTCCTTGAAGCAACAGATTTTTGCTGAGCTCGAAAAATGCTGCCCACCATACTGTATACTTGCTAGCAACACCTCCACTATTGATTTGACCATCATTGGTGAGAGAACCAAGTCCCTAGATCGGATTGTTGGAGCCCATTTTTTCAGGTGATGTAAACTGTGAGATTTTTATTTTTGTTTTTATTCCTGCTTTTTTTTTTTGCTAAAATATTGTGAGCTATTTCCAATGCAGTCCTGCACATGTCATGCCTCTTTTGGAAATTGTTCGTACTCAACATACATCTCCCCAGGTTGTTGTTGATTTGCTTAATATTGGGAAAAAGATGAAGAAAATCCCAGTGGTGGTTGGGAATTGTACAGGCTTTGCTGTGAGCAGGATGTTCTTCCCTTACACACAAGCTGCTCTTTTGCTTGTTGAGCGTGGCACCAATCCCTATAGGATTGATAATGCAATTACCAAATTTGGGATGCCAATGGGTCCTTTCAGGTCTTAATGCATTCTAGAATTTGAATTATTTTCGTTTTGCTCTCCACTGTGGTTTGATGTTTAACTGAGTTTTACTGTGTGCTGGCAGATCAACTGACCTTGTTGGTTTTGGGGTTGCAGTTGCTGCTAGCATGCAATTCCTGGAGAAATTCCCTGAAAGAATGTATAAATCAATGCTTATCCCCATCTTGCAGGAGGACAAGAGAGCTGGTAAAACTTTTACCAATGCATCATGACCTGATTCTCGATCTTTTTAGGAAGTCTAACCCAAAAAGCCTAAAACTATTATGTGGAGGGAGATTTTACATATAAGGCCCTATCAAACACTGTAAATAAGTGATGTGAGATATACTTATAACACCCCATGCAAACCGGATGAAGGAAGACACTGCCAATTATCAAACTGAAAATAAGACAAATAAGAACCACACATGAAATGAAATATTTAATAGGGCATAAGAAATTAGGACTTGGCTTTTTTCAGCCCTTTGGTTTTCTTTTCTACTCTTAATTCTTCTTGCTCTTGTTGCAGGAGAATCTACCAACAAAGGTTTTTATCAGTATGACCAAAGGCGCAAAGCTACCCCTGATCCTAATCTAGAAAAATATATCGAGAAGGCCAGAAGCATTTCTGGTGTAACTGTGGACTCTAAGGCCTCTCCTCTCTCTCTCTCTCTCTCTCTCTCTCCCCAATTGATTGATCACATTTGCTTCTGCTCTACAACTTGGAAGGGGATAACCATTAACCCGTATCCAGGGAAAAATAGAAAAAAGAAAAAGAAATTGACGCCTGTCATGCTGGTTCAGTTTTGATAGCTTCTTTCTAAAGTTTAAATCATATTGCTTGCAATCGCTCAAAAACTGATCAGTCATCCTTGCTTGTTCTCTAAATCTTTGAGTGGATAACCTCTAATCTGTACCCACAGGTAAAAACAGAAGAGTAAAGAAAATCAGCACTATTTCATGCTAGTCGAGTTATGATATCTTCTTTGTGAAGTTTATTCTGTATTACCGTGAAAAGCTCAGAAGTAGTTGCAACTTTTTGTAAGTTGCAGTCTTCTCCTATCAATGATTCTTCTTCCCTAATATTGTGTTTGTATTAAACAGCTAGTAAATATAACGGAAGACGACATTGTAGAGATGATATTCTTCCCTGTGGTAAATGAGGCCTGTCGAATCCTTGCCGAAGGAATTGCTGTCAAGGCAGCGGACCTTGACATAGCTGCTGTTATGGGCAGGGGCTTTCCACCCTATCGGTGTGTAATTTTAAGTGCTTACAAGTCCTGCTTTATTCTATTCGTGCGAAATCTAAAGATGTGCCATGCAGGGGAGGCATTTTCTTCTGGGCTGATTCATTGGGCTCCAAGCACATTTGTTCAAGATTGGATGAATGGTCAAAGATGTATGGAGATTTCTTTAAGCCTTGCCCTTACTTGGCCGAAAGAGCAGCCAAAGGGGTTCCTCTGGTGAGATATTCTGAACTACACGCCTTTGATTATGTTTGCTACGGTCAGACCAATTGTAGTTCAGTTTTAAGTTGATAGAGATTCATCGAACTTGGCACTCCATTGCATGGACCTAGAATAGTAGATCCATGATTGGTCATCCTCAGACGAACATTAGGATATATGAAGATTAGTTGCAATCAGCAGTGTGGAAGAACATGGTAGCTTTGTTTTTCATGCACCCACATCACTCCTCAAATATCTGTATTGTTCTGTTGCAGAGTTTGTCATCAGATCAAGCCAACCCTCGGTTGTGACATCAAGTTGCTCGGTTCCTTATAGACATGGATATATTCCGTCTTCTCTGCCTTGTGAGTACAAGCTAAGACTACTACGAGCTCAAGTACTGTCATTGATTTATTTGATGGATAATTAGTAGACAATGCTAGACACTGTACGATGAACTCCATGATTTCTATAATGTCCTCTTTAAGTAGCATGAATTCTCTATTTAAACCTCTTAACTGTTTTGACTTTTTGTATATTGTTGAGTCGGATGATGAATGTCCTGATATGCACGTTCGTCACTGGAGTAACTGGAGAGAAAGGTGCAAATTCATGAGTAACTTAACCAAAAACATGGTGGACGTTTCTGCAATTAGACATCCTATTTTGTCATCATCAAATGAATTAACTATAACGCAACTATATCAAGCTGTAACTTATACAGAAAGAAGACACAGACATCAATTCACTGAAGCCGTACGCAGCATTCATCTATTATGGAATCTCTTTCAAATTTTTTCAGCAAGTTCTCTCAATACAATAACCTAATAATCAACAAGATACTCATCTTCAGCCCTGTTGTGGAGTGTATTTACACTAGAGGATATGCCATAGATTTTATAGATTTTCATCAATCCTTGACATAGCTTGGAAAATGTGGAGAAATTGCAGAATTTTGGACATGGAGGTAGATTCTCATACTCATGTTAGCCTGGTCAATAAAATCATTGGGATATAATTTGTATTGCTGATCTAAAGATGAACCGAGAGTAAGAAACTCCACGATGATCGCATATAATCTACTGGTAAGTTATTGCCACCAAGTGTAAATTGCTGGGATAAACAAAGTAACGCGTATATTTGTAGCACCACTCAAGTAACTACAGATTGAGATCGTACAACAATGATGTCTCAATGAAACGTATTTATTGTTGAGTTTCTCCTCTTTCCACGACAGAAGGAAAATCCATGTCCGTGAAAGACCATGTCACGGTTCTTAACAAATAATTTTACTTCTTTGTAGTCGAACCAAGCTTGAGCTTACTGCGATCAATATGTCTGGAGATTTACGTTGTAAAGCAAGACAAAGATCATGGGTAATTGTTGAAGTGTCTCTCAAGATGAAAGAGAAAATCAAACTTAAATGACATTATCTTGACTTCTTCTCATTCTAGGGCAAAGTCAAAATAATGACGTGTATGCCCTGGCAGGATCATATGATCCTATTAGGCTCTGCATGGCAACGTTTCTATTTCGAGAAACAGTTTCTACTCAGAAATGTTTTTTTTTGTTTCTGTTCCCGAGAACTGTTTCTTAGCATTTGAAGGCATTTGGCAACTGGAAAAAAATTTTGTTCCAAGAACAGAAATGCGTTTGGTAAAAATTTCCGATCTTTTAATTTTCTTTTTTCTTTTTCCTTTTTCTTTTTTTTCTCCCTGTTGGCCGCCGTCGGTGAGGCTCCGATGAACTCACCAGAGCCTCACTGGTGGCCAAGCGAGGTGAGGCTCGCCTAGCCCAGATCTGTGAGGCTCGCCCTGCCAGGCGTCGCCTAGGCAAGGCCTCACTGGTGGCCAAGCGAGGTGAGGCTCGCCTAGCCCAGATCTGTGAGGCCAAGCCTTGCCGGTGGTCTGGCGAGGCTCGCCCGGCCAGGCACCGCCTGGGCGAGGCCGAGCCTCGCCGGTGGCCGGGCGAGGTTCGCCCGGCCTGGCGTTGCCTAGGCGAGGCTCCAGCGAGCTTGCCGGACCTCGCCCTAGCCTAGCGAGGCGTCCGTGAGCTTGCCAGACCTCACCCGGCGGCGGCGATGAGGCGGCGATGGGGCGGCTAAGGGGTGGGAGAAGGAAGAAGAAGAGGAAGAAGAAGAAAAGAGAAAGAAAAAAGGAAAAAAAAAATGTTTCTTGAAATTGTTCCCAGGAACAAGAAACAACTTTTTTTTGTTTTTGATTTCTACTCCAAATCTGTTCCGAGGAACATATTTGTTTCCGGGAACAAAAAATTTACCAAACGTGTTTCTGTTCTTGAGAACAAAAAATCTGTTCTCAAGAACAAAACAACAGAAACAAATATTCCCAGGAGCATTACCATGCAGACCCTTAAAATCAAGTACCTCCTGTCCAAATGATTAAAAAAAAAAAAGAATTTTGGATGCCACGTTTATTTTCTGCAAGGGGTCCGGCATTTTTGTTGCACATCATAAACATATCAAGGTTTGCAAATGTCTACAGTATCTAAATATCTATAATAACGGTAAATATTGAAACTCAATAGTAACATACTTGTCGACTATATATAGCGGTTAATTTAAGATCCAAATGCATGTTGGTAGCTATTATGTTTAAAATAGCTCCCTTTCAATATAATTTATGAATTTCGACAGCCACCAGCACAATTGATATTCAAACGATGGTTCTAACGTATTTAACATTAATTGGATAGTTGCAAACATAAGTCGAGAAACTTATTAACCCGTAATCAATCAATTATAATTACTATAATGCATTGCGAATTCAATAAAAACCCATATTACGTGACTGAAAACTTGGTCAAGATGCTCTTAGCGATAGATGTGACGAACTTTTTCAACAAATTAACTGTCATAACTCTATCAGTATATCGTTCCGCTTCAGTGGCAAGCTAACCTGAACTAATAGAAGATTTCGTAAGATAATATCGATCAATGTAGGGTGAATTTAATCAAAGTCTTTCTCTTTCTTTTTCCAAAGGATTAAAGAAAAAAGAGGAGCAGAGGGAAGGGGTAAGTCTACCCATCAACTTCCTAAAAACCATGAGAACCGTGGTGTACGTAGTCATCCCTTGTGACCCATTTGACTTTGGCCTTCGTGGCAGACAATTGCGTATTATGTCATCAAAACCCAAGTCAAGAATTCGAATTTTAACACACCGGCTCTTATTGCTACTTTAATTAGAATCCCTTTCGTTCTATGTTCTTGTGTTTGGTTGTTTGTTTCATGAAGTTGCATCGTCATTTTGTTCATATGTAAGACTTGACGCCTTGACGAAACCTCAAGAGATGGTGCCAAGGGATATGATGCTTGATGAAGGCTTGTTATTTGATAGCTTAGGCTTTTTGGACGAACGATCGGTTGGGAGGGTTAAATTGTAGCTAGTGTTTCAGTTAAGTTAAATTGCCGGGTGTGCATGTACTGTCGTCGAGATTAACTAAATACATACTCTCCATCTAGTTTGTCCCTGACCCGTGATTCCAAGAAGTCGAAGCATTCGTCCAAAGTGGTGTTTTTGGGCAATACAATTACGATGAGCTGATAAGATCTCATCTATCAGAATATTTTCTCGTGGGCAAAGACACAAACTTTCCCAGTTACATCGACTGTCAAGAAGAAGTTGACGGGGCGTATCGAGACCAAAAGGCGATCAATGTACCAAACCAATTTTACGTACTGGTCTTTAGAGTGCGTTATGCAAATGCTTTCTATGCGTAATTATGGATGGCTTGTTCGCTTGTCCTTCAGAGATAAACGAGGATGATGATTCTGGACACGGCAGGATCAATACAAGTTCGGTAGCGATAGGATGATCCATGAATCCATTTTCAACCGGACTTAAACCAAGTTGACAGCCCTAATGAAATATTACACCACGAGGACTTGTCTTACAATCGTCTTAGCCACTGGCCACTGTGGTCGAGTATTAGCGAATACAGATGAAAATAAGGCAGATCATTTGAGTACAAATACTCAACGATAGTAGCTATCAGTTTGTATCTACAGTATCGCCACCCCAATCAACTGGTCAATATGAGAGTGGATGCTCTACTTATCCAGTACTCTTTCTCAACATCATCACATATCCCATTGCTCTCTATCACACTTGTAAATTTCTCCAAGTTTTCTGCTCATTTAATAAAAAAAAAAGGGGGAATGATTTTGATCCCTAACTTAAGAAATTCTTAGATGTAACCAAAGCATGTGAAATTACTTCATCACCATCGTTACATAATGTGAAAGACGGCATTATTTAATGATTGAGATGGAATGAGCTCACGTGCACCGAGCGCATGCAAGACTTGCTCTGCCTTTTGGCCTTTTCTCAATTGAGGCTCTATACTTCTTTTTTATTATTATTTTTATAAATTTCTCGATGAGTAGGATGTGCTTAGGGAATTTATGTCTCAGTCAAGCCTAACCCTCAATATCTCGACCTTGCCTATCGCCCTCGTGTTCGCCCGCATCTGCTTCAAATATTGACAGATAAGAGTCCGTTACCGCTAGTTTAGAGCGAGCTTCCACTCAAATCGCATCTCGTGCTTCCGCTTGGGGTTGCCGTCCCTCTCCTTGACAATCAGAGTCTGTTATAGCTGGTTCAAGGTGAGCTTCTTGCTCAGGTTGTCACTTATGATGGAAACAGGAAGGAGAAGGAAGAAAGTAGAGTAACGGGTAGGAAAACAAAGACGGAATAAGTGCATTGCATTAGAAGTCTGAAACTTTCAAAAAGTACAATTAAATTCTAATTTTGTCATGAAAATACAATCGAGTTGTAGAATTTTTAAAAGGTGCAATCAAGTCTTTAAACTTATCATTTGTCCAAATAAGCCATTTCGTTAGTTTCACATTTTGAAAGTTTTAAGATTTGATTGCACTTTCATAATAAGTTTTAAGACTTGGTTACATTTATTAAATATTTAGAATTTGATTGCACTTTTATAACAAATTTGAAGATTCGATTGCACTTTTTCAAAGTTTTAAAATTTTATTGTAATTTCCTAATAAATTTTAACACTTTCAATTCATTTATTCCGGAGAAAAAAGGTGAGTTGCCTCCTCAAACCAATGCATGGTTGTGCAGGCTTAGACAAGGCATTGGAATCTACACTGGTGGCAATGGAGGGGGGCGCGTGTGGACATTGGGCTCAAAGATGGTTAGGAATGGAGGAGGGTGTAAGAGAGAAAGATGAGTGGTTTGAGCATTTTTAATGTGTATATTTGATTCTATGTTTACGTGTGCATGTCAAGCTGTAATTAGACATAAGTAATAAGCACACACCACATCAATAGCTAATGAGGAAAATTGTCTAAAAAATTCTAAATCTATTACATTTTTATCAATTCAATGCTAAATTTTTTAATTTTATTAATTCATTCCTAAATTGTTTTACTTTTTGTCAGTTGAGTTCATTTGATCAATTTTGGTCAGAAATTACCAACGTGGATGACCATTGCTAACGTGACACTTTTTTTTAATAATAATTTAAAAATTTTATGGTTTTTCTTTTTTATATACATATTTTGCTTTTTTGGGGATTTTAGATCTAGTAAAAAATTCAAAATATTATTAAAATATTATTTAAAAAATATTATGTCAACACCAACTGTTCATATTAGCAATTTCATATCAAAATTAATCGAACAAATTCAATTGGCAATAAGTGAAAATATTTAAGATAAAATTGACAAAAATTGAATAGAATTAGGATATTTTGGACAATTTTCTTGATGTGACGCTTTGCAATTAATGCATATTTTTCGAGAAAGAAGACAAATATACACACAACTCCTTACTTTTCCTCATGATTTTTGTTTAGACCCCCCTTTTTCATATTATTTTGTTTCTTGTCGTTTCAAATTCAAAAAACTTCATTTGCAATTCAACTTGTTTTGTCTTGCACTTAAATTCATGTAGTTTCGCCCCTCCATCCAACGTCCTAGGGGTACACTTTGTCATCGATTGAGGAACCACGAAGTGATCTCAGTCGCTCTCTAATCGTCTAAACTTAGATCTCATCAGCCCAATCACTCCCAACTTTTTTTGTCAACTATCTCTTTTGGCACGCCCTTGTTGACTTTTTTCGAACACACTGACAACATTTTATGTTTTCCTTTTTCTTTTTCTTTTTCTTTTTCTGTTGCAGTGTCACTCACTACTTCAATTATTTTGTGGTATTTTGAAATGAATATGTACTTATATATCGAGAGCTATATTTTCGTTCGTGCATTATTGAGGATCTATGTTTCTGATTGACAAGATATAAGTTATTGACTTTATTTGTGAGAAAATTCAAGTAAATCTAATCTTAGGTGATGTTCATGCATGTAATTAGCCCCCATATTGTTTCAGGCAATTATTTAGCACGAGATCTACGAGTATTGAGGTCACCTCAAACTCGGAACCTGTTGAAGGGTCATAAATTCTCAGTGAAGAAAAGTTGTTTCGGGTGATTATTTAGTACGAGATCTATGAGTATCTTTTTGCAATAAGCTTTGTCACGAGTAAGTACCATCAATCAAGGTCCGAAAATGAGTGGGCCCAGCTTTTGTTTGGGCTCCATGTCTGAGAAAGATAAAATGGCTTATGCTACAAAGTATGGCCTAAGGCCCAGAAACATGGTCCTTGGGCTTTTTCCGCTCCAGATCAATTTATCTATGGCCCAATGCTAAAGAAGAGGGACTAAAATACGACCTTAGGGCAAAATAATCTCAATTACGACCCACAATAAAGAAAAAACAAAAACACTTGGGGAAAAAATAATCTCACTTTTGAAACGACCCAAAAGAAAAACACCCACTTTTACTCGATAGACAAAAATATCCATTGAATCCCACACAAAAAAAAGAAAAAGCATTAATTTTCACTAGAGGAACAAGATTAAAAGCAGTTGAACCAACCTTCTAGAAAAGATTATTTGGCATTTGATGCGATTAACAGGTGTGATATGAACAACAAACATGTCATTTGAGCCATACCATTGTCGTTCCGCTTGAATTATAATGAATTATATGGTCAATTCGCTTCAAAATTAATAATTTGCTAACTTGAAACAGTAATCAAACTTCACAATTTGATAGAATTCCACAAATTGGGTGCATAGTCGATTATACGAAACTTTAAGCTGTGAATTTGTTTTGGAGCAAAATCCTAGCCATCCAATCTGAGATCTACATTCGAGGTTATAATCCCTTTGACTATTACCTAAAGAACACACCCAAATATCTTGTTTATTTAAAATTACAGTGTCGTTTTGGCTCAAATGATATGTCCATCATACACGTTATTGTTGTTACCCTTGCCAACTGCTAGTATAGTTAACGGCGGATATTTTTGTCACTAAAGGGAGGGGGTGGATTTGTTTGAAAAATGTGGTTAGCTTAGTCCTAAAGGTATAATTTCATACTTTATTTGGAAATCCAGTCGATATTTTTGTCCCTCAAGCAAAACTTCATAATCTTCTCTACCAATTCAAACATGAGATTACGCTTGTCCTTTATATATAACTTTTAATGCTCTTTTTCGAGCATTTGGGCGTTTATATTCGCATCAACTAATCAATCAGTCAACTACTACTTAACCATAATAAATAAAGAGAGCCCCATAATTTCCTCAATTAAATTGCCCAATGGAATCTAATGAATGACATAACAATAAAAATTTGCCACTTGAGATCTGTCTCGGGTATGCCACGTGCATATGTGTTCTATGCAAATAAACAAATCGATTGGGAATTTAATTTATCTATTTACGTGCAATCGTGCCCTAGAAGTAGACATGGTCCCCCCCGAGTAGCAACATGACCTTTTTATTTATTTAAAAAAGAAGAAGTCATGTGGACCTTAGTTTATTGCGATTTATAAATGATTTGTTAGACAACTTTCAGCACGGCCGCTTGAGGCGTAAGCAAATGATCTGCCAGCAAGAGAACAAACTTATTGTTCTCATGAATCTTGACCATCCATGTTTTGCAAATTCATAGAAAATTCCAAGCTTTTGCTGATTTATTGGTTTTTAATCTCGATACAAATATTTATGGTCAGAGGCGTTCGACCACTTGTTTGCTGTGGGAAGGAAAGGGTTTAGCCTCTAACAGACCTTTTTATATCATCTATTCTAATTATAAGCCTAATCCCCTAAAAGAAACTCTCGAATTTAGGTGCAATCATAATTCTACCCGAATTTATTTTTTTATCTAATTTATTTTTGACTTTAAATCTAGTCCAAATCTACTTTGGAATTTATTTTTGTTGTTTAAAAAAACCCAACTTTAGATTTAGTCCTAAATCCACCCTGAACTTTAACTTCAATCCCAAATTTGTCGCCATTAGCCCTTTGTCCAAAAATCACCATTAGCTGCCCCTAACCACTAATTTTCATATTTAAAAACACGGTTTCGTTTTGTAGATAATTTTCAACATCATCTTACTTATGTGGATTTGTCACCAACGTGGAAACACCATGTTAAAGAACTAACAGTGATTTTTTGGCAAAGGATTAACGGTGGTAGATTCGATACTAGATTGAAAGTTTGTCTTTTAAAAAAATAATAATAATAGTAAAGTTTGGGGCAATTATGGAAATAGGGTTATGGTGAATTTTTTTCGAATAAAAAGATTTCGAGTAAAAAGATTTCGAGTAAGATTTGGGATTAAACATAAGATTTAGTGTTTTTTTAGATAAAAAAAGGTTTGGGACAAAATTGGGACTAGAACTAGAGTTGTGGATTCTTTTTAAGACAAAATTTTTTAGAAAGTATATGACTAAACTTAAAGTTGGGATTTTTTAAGAGGATCGGGCCGCTAATAATAAAACAAACTTTTCAATTTATTGTCCAGTCCTAGTATACGAAAATGTCCTCATCTTCCTATCATTTTATCTTTTGAGATTTGTTACTCTAATCGAGCTCTTCTCCCTCTCTAAAAAGATCGAGGCAGTAAGGAAATGCATGTTATTGACCTTATAACTCAAAATATCGATGACCATCCATATATCTTGACTCCATTCATCCACTAATTTGTGGCTCTCATCCACGAATTCACAAGATGGAAGCTACTCGTAATTTCAAGCAATACACATCACAACTAACCTCTTAGTTCATGATGTCTTTGCATCAATTTATTATGTCAAAAGGTTTTTAAATTCACTCGTTACTCAATTTGATTATTTGATTCAGAGTCTTTGGGAAATCGATATTGATTGAATTTTTTTTAATTGCATGAAAAAGAGCATGAAGAAACTATGCATGCAGGTACCTCGAGCTTGAAATCTCAAAGACTTCAAAATCGCCGGATTTTTAGACGACTTATTTCCAAATACACTTGTCCCTTATTAAATTTCTATTAGATGCTTAGTCCATATAGATTCAATAATTGAAAAGCATTACAAAGAATGCCTTGAGTGCATGTAATATTGACTAGGGTTGTCAATGATTTCAAGGTAAAACTGAGAATCTAAGAACTAGTTCCAAGTTATCAATTCTCATTGTAGGATATGCATGATAGATTCAAATTCTAAATATTGAGAAACTTGTTTTAACAAATAGGTTCCAAGTCCTAGATAAAATAGGGGACTTTACACAAGTCTTTTTTTTTTTGCGTGATTTTGCGACATTCCATGGTATCGTGTTGAGTGTATATTCTGAAACAACTAGTCCAATCTTCAATTTTCGGCAATATTTATGATTGAGACTTTTATTCTATTAATATTTCATAATCTTTATGCATTTAAATATAAATTATGATAAGTGGATTGTAATAAATGATAGTTATTAAAGATGATGATTACTATAGTTATTTAATTAGAAGTACTAGTGCAACCTGGGTAAATCTTGAAATTGACCCTAAAAGCTATGATATGATAGGTTCTAGGTTCTTGGGTATATAAGATAAGATACAAGTTACAAAAATTGAGGAACCTATTTCAACAAGTAGGTTCCATGTTCTAAGTGAAAACTAAACGAAATTTGGAACCGTTCACCCTAAATATTGACCCCTTCACTACTTGGCATGCTAAGTCTTGTCCGGTAAATCTTTGATTTTAATCCGTGAGAGTGCTCTTGATCTACAAAGAAATAGAAAGTAGAAACTAAAATATGCCAATGCTGTGAGTTCGAATAACATTAAATTTATCCTATCTTGTATTTGACTTTGCCTAAGACAAGATAAAATCAGATATAAGAAAGATATAACTTCAATAAAATTATCCATGAAAGAGGTGGGATAAATGCGAATATGATTTTTAATATCCATTACACAAAAGTTATTTTTCTTGAATAGCAAACTTATTGAATTAATGAAGTTAAAAGATTATCTGAATATAAATAATATTTGATTTCTAATATGAAAAAATAAAAATAAGAACAATTTTGTTTTTATTTATACATTCAAATTTCTGTCTATCTCATAATATAATTTCAACATATATACACATATATTTATTTATTATAGATTTTAGGTATATTAATGTAGTTTACTATCTAATAAAATTTTATTAGATAAGATGGATGGGGAAAGAGAAATAAAAAAAGAAAGAAAGAATAGAATTGACATAATTGTGCAAAAAAAGAATAAAATTCTTACAATTTTCGTTGTGCAAGTTTTAGATTCATTTATATTGACATGTCGTCTATATCAAATAATGTACATAATAAGATGTATAAATATCTAACTTTATTATTGTGATTCACCACTTAGTGAATAGAATATAGCAAATCCTAAATTTTATATCATATTACATCAACTTCTATCTTAATTAGATATCCAGACAATCAAACACGGTCTAAGGATACTCGAAGAAAAAAGAACTCTTATTGTACCTAATTATTTCTTCTTTTTTAGGTACACATGACTATACTCTGTGCATTGCTCAAGAGTTTGTCCGAGCCACCCGTCAACAAAACTACCTTTCCTTTTTCCAAATGACAGGGATCGATGAAATTCTAATGAGAAAAAACGGCAATTGATGAAATGGCTGTTGCCATTTATGAGCGGAGCACCCAACAAGACTAATGGTAGATGCGATGGGGGGTTACTAGGATTTGAAGAATTCATTGCTGGGGACATTGGAGTCCAAGGTCAAAGCTTTAATGATCGAATGGTGTGCTTGTGTGGGCACGGCGAGAGACTAAAATAGTGTTTTTGTACCCGCCACTGCCAATCGTCACGTGCCCCTTTTTTCTACATTTCAAGAAGCCGTAAGGCCCCCACCCAAATTTAATGGACGCAGATAAATTACAGTTTCTACAGGGTATCAGAATTCTCTTCAGCATTCTACTAATCTTCATTAGACATCACGGTCTCATTGTCTGACATTTTCTTGGAATAAATTCAAGAATACGAATCTGTATGTTTTCGTGTGATAATTTGAGCTTAATCATTAAGCGAGGAAACGCATTTGTTCCAACTACTCCTTAAAGCAAGAATGCACTTTAGCATTGCTTCTTAGATCATTTGGAATGTAAAGGGAGGTTTGGATGTCCTAGGCATTGACATTAGGAAATTGTTGGACGGATTTAGCAATGTCCTCATTACAAGCGTTAAAGTCATGCTATAATACATTATTGACTTGTTTCTTAATAATTTTAGCTTTTTGGAATATTTTATCTAACTTGATGTCAAAGCATAGGTCAAGGATTTGAATGTCAATATAATCTCCTATTTGTTATTCTTGCTATTCTGTCCCTTTTTTTCACTAGTAATCCTATGGAAGTAGTTTCATCCCTAAATTGTCTAGTGCAAGTAAGACTGTCATACACATGAGGAAGCTTGTCAATTCAAGTGTTAAAATTTGTGTTAAGTCATATGTTACGGGGATGTGTAAAGTCATATATTACAAATACATTGTTAGCATTTTTCCTAAAAGCTTAAATGGACTTGTTTCCTAACACCCTAAATTTTTGAAAACCCTAGAAACCCAAAAAGTCTAACAATAGGGAATAAGTATTTCATGTGACGGGTGTATCATGCGACGGTGATATGTGATTAAAAAGGGGATCCATAACACACATAATGCCAATTGAAATGAAATTCATAACAGGGACAATGATAATTAATTGATTACACCACTTCATCGTTATTATATGATATGATCCTCACACGAAATGCTTTTTTTCCCAATAGTAGGTATTACAATTTCGATCTCCATGGGCGATTTTGGGATGTTGACTATGCCCTATTAGTTATGTTTGACTTACTATTTTTGGAGAACTTTTTGTTCCTTTAACGCTCTCCCGCTTAGAAACTCACGATGAGCGCCTTCATTTGATGTTTAGATTTATAATTGTTTCCCCCTAGGCCCACTTAAGTATTTTTGTAAATTTATTTTTCCTCGTTTTTCCAAAAGGTTCAAACTATAAATCTAAAGATTTTCTCTGCCTTTAGTTTGATTATTCCAAGCAACATGGAAAAATTTACATTTTTTTGACATTTCTTCACCGATATTTTTCTCACTAATCTATCTACCTCTTAAAAATTCTTCCAAACAAAGCTCTTGAAAAGAAAATTACTAATCTCATCGAAAATCCTTTTTTATGCTCTAATAGACATGCATGTCTAAATTACATGAAATTCCTAACAGAAATGATCGTGAAAATATATCATGTTAGATTTATTGGCCTCTTTCAATCTTCTACTTTTGGATTGCATTGGAAATTCGAGCTTCTCAACTCAGGGAGTTAAAAAGCAACAGAGCCATCATAGTATTTTTTAACTTTTCGATATATAGATAGTGAACGACCTTCTTCCTCTTCATATTCGCCTGGAGTTCGCTCCCAGAAATATAGCCATCCCTACCCCCTCACGTCAATCCCACGAGCCTCTTATCCATTCTCATTCGATTACGGCGGGGGAGTAAGTCAAAATAGAAAAACTCGCATTGGTTTTAGCGATCTTACCTAGGATCGCAAATCCCAAGTTTAATATGCGTGCAAATTCGCTACATCCGTGTACATACTTGAACAATGAATGCATGCAAACTCGGAAAAAGTTGAGATGCTTTTGAACAAAAATTCTTGTGACAAAAGTTGAATACTTAATTATAAAAAAAAATTAGGTACTTGATTAAAAAAAAGACAAAAATTCAGATGCCTCCGCTTTGCTGTGTCATTATCCTTTTTCCACCAATTCCAAATTCAATTCTTTGAGTTTGCTTTACCTTTACTTTTCACTATTCCAATCAATTTCAGTAGACTTTATTCAAAATAATTTCACGTTCACTTTTCATACGCTCATTTCTCACCTCTTAAAAGTTCTTCAAGTTCAAATTATTATTTATTTTCAACTAACTAGGCATCCCAATATTTCACCTCGACTAATCTCCATAAAAGCAGGCAGACTGTCCTGTCCACATAAATCATATCCTTCGACCCAATGAACGAAAACGGACTCAGAAAAACACTTATCGATTTTTAATTACATCGAGACGTGGTCATGATAATACATGTCAATAGGACAGCAAGGACGAGCAGCAATTGAAGCCGCAATTGCCCACAACAGAAAGTTACTATTTCGATCTGCCACTGGGACACTAACCCAACCAAAGACTTGTCAACCTCAGCATTGGGATCTCCCTCATCCCCTCCAGACCCATCTTCCTCCTTCTGGTAGGGTCCGTTCAATGGACTTGGGAAAACGAACTGACCTTCTAGTGACTCCCCAATGATCTTAGGTCACATCTTCAAGGCCCGTTTAGCAAGGAAAGAAAGCATCCAAAAGGAAAAAACAGTGCTTCAGAGATAATGTTTTCCTCTGATTGATTCGTACATTGACATTTTCGGTTGTGAAAAGCATCGCCTGAATTTCCCAGAACGAGACATTGTAGGTCCTGTGGCCAAATGTGCATCTCCATGGATGCATCCATGCAGGGTCCCTGTGGGAGGATTGCTGCTGTCGTTGTTGCGTTCGACATGGTGTTTTGTTTGTTCTTCTCGAATCAAGGATTCGCTCGAGGTGTTTTCTGGCCACTTGACACCGGGAAATAAACGATTGAATCCTTATGCATGAAACGGAGGTTTCACAAGATAAGAATGGCCACCACCTTGGTCCATGAGGCTTCATGTCATGCTTCCTCCAAACAGTTAGATTACCACAAAGCAAAGATTTTTATCATAAATGCATGGTCTACAACCACTTAAACTTTCGAGGGACAACCACTTGAGCTTAGTTGTAAACCCCATGCCGCCACCGGTCCCTACCTTTTATTGTCACAGAGTGTTGAATTGTGTCGAGTTAACAACTTGAGCTTGACTCGACAGCTCATAAACGTCATAAAGAGATCACATCAAAGCTTTAATTTTGTCCATGTAACAAGCCAAATTAGCTCACATGGATCAGCCTCTTAAAAAGAGTGTTATTAAGCGTAACCATACAAATTGGTGACTATTTAGGAAAGAGCTTGCACTTATTCATAACATTATAAGCTCACCTTATGGATGTGGATTGGGGATCTCACAAAATTCTTTACTTAAAACACTAATACAGGCACCCTCAATTTAGTGTGTGATTCAGTCACTTTCCTTCATCAACCTAAAAACCTATATGGAGCCATACGTAAACCAAGGTCTTGCATCCGATAATTGCTCCTCAACATTGTGAATTACATATCCATTTGAAAAAGTGTTGCTCTGATAGCATCTTGTAATGACTCGACTTGATCCGCGTGAGTCAAACTTCTAAAATATTCACACGAGTCTGACCATGTAAGGTATTTGACAAATTGGAGATGCATATCAACTTTATATCACTCTATCAGCTCTCTAGTACTCATAAAGTAAGTTCTAAATTTTTCAATTGTGCACCAAAGTCATAATATAAGTCAAAAAGTGTTATCAAATCTCAAACTTTCTATTAAGGAAAAAATAGGAAAAGGTTTTTTTATATATTGCCTCGATGCCATTTTGTCTCTTCTATTTTGAAAATACCACATTGTAACCTACAACAAAATCTCATCACCACAAAGACCAAAATTGCCATTTCCATGAAATTCCAAGCTTACCTAATTCCCAAATCACCAATAGCATTCCTGGGTTACCAGAATTCCTAAAACTCCTACGCCCACAAAACCTAGCCCCCTCCAACGCCGCCACTCATCGTCATTCGACGTTTCCCCACAGCCTCTGGCAACCATCTCAATGCAGCCACCCTCATCCCCTCTCTCTCTCTCTCTCTCTCTGAGGATGCTGTTATGAGTTCTCGACCACCTAAGATCAACGTCGTTGATATCTTGACGACCTTGGTTTTTGAGGATGTCATGGAGTGTGTCTGTGTGTGCTCCCGGAGAAGGCAACTAGCAGTGAGTGCGCGGAGAATGCGACCGCGACGACATGGGGCAATGGCGGCTAAAGCCAGGTTACGTGCATTTTCTAATTGGCGACTTTTGGATCATTTTTTAATTTAAAATGAAGGCAAGGACATTTTGGGGAGAAAGGTTGAAATTCTATACATGAATCTAGTATGGCACTTTAGTAAAAAGCGAAGAAGATTTTTCTCTTTTCATGTGATCAATGTATCAAAAGCACTAAAGTTTGAAGAATTACCGTAATTAAATTCTGAAGCTTTCAAATATGGTAATTGAGTCTAAACTTATCTAGAAAGTGCAATCAAAGTACTTCTATTAATTCCATTTATCTTGAGTAATTGGGAAAATGCATATTGAAATTTTTAATAGACACATGGTGCTGATATGATACTAAGTAGGAGGAACATTAGTGAAAATTGCCAAAAAAGAAGAAAAGAATGAAAATGGAAAGGAAGTTGAAGAGAGGAGGGGGACAAGGGAACTCTTAAGATGCATATAGTAACATTTCTATTCTGGAAAACTATTATTGTGCAAAAATAGTTTTTTTTATTTCCATTTCCTAGACAAGTTTCTGAGCAAAAGAACGTCTTTAATAACTATACAAATTTTCTATTCTCAGAAGAGAAAAATAATAGAAATACATTTGGTATGACCTTAAAAATTTCTATTGCCAATTTTTTCATTAATTATAAAAATGTTAGTGGAGACTTAATAATTTATGTTTAGATAAAATTGGACTTTTGTAAGGATTTAACTAATGAAGATATTCTAAGATAGCCTTAAAAGTCCAACATAATAGTTAGTCTAAGATAGATAGCTGATAATGGCAATAGATAGCCTCATTAGTTTATAACTTACAATACGAAGAGGTTAATAGTAAATCTTTAGTCATTACAATAAACAGGTGCATAGACCTTTGAGCATTTTTAACTGCAAGAAGAAGAGCAAACATTGCCTGGTGAAATAGCTAAGGATCAAACAACAAAGGATGGAGGCGATCCTAAAGTTGATGCACTTATTTGCACAAACTCATCAAACCTTCAAGCAAAAGACATTGAAAATCCATGGAGCACTGGCCTATTCAATTACTATGAACATAGGGCAAATGGTAATGCAAAAGACTTATTCAAAGCAATTTAATTTTATATTAAAATAGAATTACATATTATTGTATGGGATGTCTCTAATAGAATATTAAGGGAACACGATCGTCTTCTCTCAACAAAATTGCCAAGCTTTCGCAACCTAGTATTATCTGTAAAAAAAAGACATTAAAAAAATTTCATGTAGTATAGCCGTAAGAGCATATTCAATTTTGAATCCAATTGTTATCAAAAGATTTTCACATTTTTTATGCTAAACTAATTCTAAAGTAGAATTAACACCAAAATTTAGTAACACTCTCAAAATCTAATTTATAATTTTTTTTCCTAAGTTTCTGATTTTTTTTATTTGTTATTATTTTATTCCAAAAAATGGGGACTTTGATCGGATCAGGAAACCCAATCTGGATGTGGGTTTCACCTGAACCTTGTGTTGGTGTAAAGAAGAGTATTATGTTATGTTGAGCTTATTTTTCTAAAATGATCTTGTTTATCTTTTTTTCTCGGAACCAAAATAGTATATTTTTTTTTACTTCTTTTGTTTCTATTTCAAATTTATTCTCTAGCCACTTTTCTACTCTGAGAATAGGAAAATTAATTAATATATACAAATGGGTTTATGTTCTAGTAGAATGCAACTGACAAGTGCTCCACTCAAATTGACCACGCTTCGAGCAAGTCAAGAACTACACGAGGTCGATACTTGGCCCTCACATTTTTCATGTTTTGTTTGATAAATAAACATCGAGAAAGTGGCTGAGGAGAAAGTGAGGGAAATGATATAAATGTTTTTAAATTTGGCACAATGTATGATGTCATTTTTGAATTTGTTTAATATAATTCATGAATTTAATGTACTTCGCAATGTTATCTCTAAACTTTTAATTTGTTCAACATGATTTTTGAACTTTTGATATATATTCAGTTTAGTCTAGATTATATGAAAAGATTCAATATTGTCAATTCGTTAGGTCAAGTTAATGGAATTTGCTGATTTGGCTTCCATTTCGGTACATTAAAAATGCTACACATGAATTATCAACATAAATTATTCAACTTAAAATTGAATATGATAATCATTTTAATATGTTTTTTTTTGGTCAGTTATCATTTTAATTTGTTTAACTTGTCCAATTTGGAAAGATGATTATCCATGTTATTTGATGATGTGGGTTATTAAATAGATAATCCATGTATAACGTTTGTTTTTTGTCTACCATTTTTTTTTTTTGTCTACCATTCAAACTTAACAAATTGAAAGTCAAATCAGCAAACTTTGTTAGCTTGAATTAATGGCAGGATAACACTGTATATTTTTGTATAGCTTAGGGATTATATTGAATATTTATCAAAAGTTTAAGGATTACATGATATAAATTAAGGGTGCGAATGATAACATTTCTGTTCCAGAAATCATTTCTGGAACAGAAATAGATTTTTATGTTTCTATTTCTGGATGAGTTTCTGAGCCAAAAACCGCGTTTGATAACAACAACAAATTTCTATTTTTGGAAGAGAAATTCATTTGATAATCAAAAATTTTTTACCGCATCTAAGTAGTGGTGATAATGAGAGGAGCGGCGACTGGCGGTAGCGGACGCGGGCGGCGACCGACGACCGGCGGCACCCGGCTGCCGCCGGTCGCCGCGTGCCAGGTGTTGCCAGTCGCCAGCCGCGGACGACGACCGGAAGGCGGTAGATGATGGGTGGCGTGCCACCAGTCGCCAGCCACGGACGGCAACCGGAAGGCGGCAGATGATGGGCGGCGGCCGGCGACCGGCAACCGGTGGCCGAGGGCCGGCGGTGGGCAGGGGTGGTGGTGGTGGTGGTGAGTGACGGACGGAAAAAAATTTCTTCGAGTGAAGAGTAAGAAAGAGAGAAATAATTTTTGATTTCTGTTTCAGAAATAGAAAAGTAAAAAAATTTTGTTTCTGATTTATGTTCCAAACCTATTTCTGGAATAGAAATTTGTTCTAGAAATAGAAATGAATTTTTTTTTATCAAACGGATTTCTATTCCATAAACAGAAATAGAATGGTTACCATGCGCAGCCTAAAAGTTCATGAACGATATTGTACATTTGGCTAAAATTCAGAAATTATATTAAATATATTAAAAGTTCATTGATAATATTGCATATTAGATTAAAGTTTAGAGACTATTTATATAATAACATGATGTGGAAAAATCTACACCCATGAGGAAGTTCAAGAGGATGGCCACAGGAGGGGGAGTTGGAGTGGGAGGCGAACCGTCGGACAATGAGAGGTCGGAGATGATAGAAGTGTTTCCCGATGTTGTCGAGCTCATGTACGTTCTCATTGGCTCAGTGCAGCTTGGGATGGGATGAAAGGGAAGAAGGGATAGCTATTGGGAGCACATAGTAGAGATCAAGACCTTCACTTGAGGGAGATCACGAACAAAAAATCTAAATTCAAGTCCATCAATATGTCTAGTTGGACACACTTTCACTCAAAAATTTAAGCTGGGGAATTATAAACGAGATAATATTAAATTTAACATCACACCACCTTAATTCTCTAATGTAAATTAATTCAATTCACACGTGCATCTCAACTTTTTTGAGATAAAGGCTCCATACCATTTGATGAGAGTATATAATAGAAGTTTGATATCTTCAACTTTAGGAAATCATCAAAAAAAATTTAAATTCAAATCCATCAACATATCAATAGACATGTTTTCACTCAAATTCTTTGATATGATATTATTTTAACACAGCTTGCACATGGATCTCAATAAAGGCAAAGCGCATTTCACTTTTGCATTCATGTCAAATGTTATAGAAACCATTTAAGAAATCCAAGTCAATTTTTTTCCACTGCTCAAGACAGGCAAAGCTAAAAAACACTGACATCTTATTACATCGATTTTACACCTTAAGATTAGAGGTGTTAATATGGGTCATAAACCCATATTATGACCTACTTTTAGTTAAATGGATCAAATATGAGTCAAGTGAAAGTTAAATATGAGTCAAATATGGGTTGAGTGAGTTATTAGATAAACCCATCATCTCTCTTCTTCCATCTCCCTCCTCTATGTGTTCTCGACATCCGTTGTCGATCTGATGAGGTTCACTCAACAATAATTAAAAATTTCAATTTTTTTTTAAATTATTTTCCTCAAATTATTTCAATTTAGAGGTATCCACGTTTTTTTATTTACTAATTTTTTATTATTTAATTTACTTTATAAATTTGATATGAAATTTTTATTCAAATAATTTATATGTGAAAAGTTTAAAGTGGACTAAATAAGTGGGAGTAGATATCTTAAATTAAGTTAAATATTAATATGTGTTGGTAATATGGATCAGGTATGGGTTGGATATGGGTCGGGTCGAGTTGGGTCGGGTATGGTTCATCAAATTTACATTACATGAAAATTGGTCAAAACGAATGAATCGATATGGGTCGGACCATTTTTGACCCGACCCACCCATTTGACACCCCTACTTAAGATGCACATGGATCCTCCTATTGGGTGTTGGAATTATTTTTTCTTGTCGAAGGGTGTTGAAATTAATGGAATTAAAAAAAATCACAAATTAGTATATTTGTGATAAATTTATTCTATTCCAACGTAATTTTTGTCATGAAAAATTATAAATTGATAAATATGTGATAAATTTATTGCAAATTATTTTTTTGACTACCAAAATCCCAAACCGGTACATCCATGACAAATATAACATTTATTTATTTTCATTAAATTATATTAATATCATGAAAAATCACTATATTTCTAAATCACTATATCCATCAATTGTTACGTATCATTGAACTTAGCAATTTAGCAGTAAAATTTAACAAAAATTAACATAAAGTAAATTTATTACAATTGTATTAATTAGGGATGTTTTGCAACAAAAATATTACACTAAAAAAATTAGTTTGGAATAACTTTACACATACGGTCACCTTCACGGCTTCACCCATTTCTAAAGCATGTTCGCAGCAGCAATGTTTTACTTTAGGGCTCCTCCCGGAAAGTCTCCCATATGACTTGTCTTATTCTCTGCCTCTTTCTCTCTCTTGGTCTCTCTCTCTGAATGCATGGGAAGTAAGTCAGTCCTCCACGTGCTCCTGGGGACTCTCTCTCTATCTCGCTCTCCCCTCCCCCGGGTCGTACACATCACATTATCAGGAAAACCCCAGAGAAAAATAGCAGCAGACGAACAAAACATCTTTAGGAGCCCTCGAAACCAGAGAGAAAACCGCATCAGAAACAACCCCTCAATCTCCAAAGTAGAAGAAAGAAAGAGAAAAGAGCCCTAGCTAGTGCACAAGAAGAAGAAGAAGAAGAAGAAGAAGGAAGCGTAATAATGGAGGCTATTAAAGAAGGAGGCAACGAGATCAACGCCGTCGCGGCGGACCAAGACCAAGACGCCGGCGACGGAATGCAGTGCGCCGACCACCCCTTCCGTGGCAACCTCGGCGGGATCTGCGCCTTCTGCCTCCAAGAGAAGCTCGGCAAGCTCGTCTCCTCCTCCTCCCCACTCCCGCTCCCCCGCCCCTCCTCCTCCTCTTCCGCCTCCTCCTCTCCTCCCTTCAGATCCGGCGCCGCCCCCCGCGGCTACGCAGCCGCCGCGTTCGCCCCCGCCGCCTCCTCCGTCTCCGTGAACCCGGCCATTCCCCTCCCCTCCAACCGCCAAGACGGCAGCGGCGGCGGCGGCGACGTCTACCACGCCCGGAGGGCTGCGAGGATCGTGCCCTTCCTCTTGGCCAAGAACAAGAGCAGGAAGAAGAAGAAAGTCGCCGCCGGGGCCACGACGGCGGCGGAGATGATCTCGTTTAAGCGGAGCAAGTCCACGACGACCCAGAGGCGGGGCGGCGGCCGGTTCCTGGACGAGGAGGCGGGCAACGACGACTTTAGCCCTCGGCGGCGAGGTGGGTTCTGGTCTTTCCTCTATCTCTCCTCTTACTCTGCAGCTTCTGGCTCTGGGTCTGGCGGTGCGGTCGCGAGGAGAGACTCCAAGTCACACTCGCGGTCGCGGTCGCAGTCGCAGTCGCAGTTCACGTCCAATGCAATGAACGGGCCCGTCGTCGAAGATGGCAACTGCGACAATGCAGGCTCCACTTCAGCTTCGGCCGCGACGTCGTCGTTCGAGAGGAAAGTCTCGAGATCCAGATCCGTCGGTTGCGGGAGCAGGAGCTTCTCGGGCGACTTCTTCGAGCGGATCTCGACCGGGTTCGGGGACTGCACCCTCAGGAGGGTCGAGTCCCAGCGAGAGGCCAGCGGCCGCGGCCAACAGAAGCCCAGGATCTCCGCCGCGCACGGCGGCGAGAGGGTGAGGTGCGGCGGGATCTTCGGCGGGTTCGCGGCGATGGCCTCGTCGTCGTCGTCCTCATCTTCTTCGTCCCACTGGGTGTCCGCAGGTTGTTCGGCCGACCAAGAAATGGCCCACAACAGTAGCAGCAGCAGCAGGTCATCGGCGGCGGCGGCCGCCGTTCACGGAGGAGGTTCCAGGGGTCACCGGAGCTGGGGCTGGGCGTTTGCGAGCCCTTTGAGAGCTTTCGGGAGGCCTGCGCATACCAAGGACGGGAAGAGAGAGAAGAGTGTCGTCGCCGGTCGAAACCGCAATAACGCCACGACGAGCCCCAATCTGGCAGCCATTCCTTCACTTTTGGCCGTGAGAGGCTGAAGACTACAGGAAGACTCTCTGAATCTCTCTCTCTCTCTCCGTCTTCTGTTCATTTTTCGAATATCGAGGTCTCCATTACAGCAGAAAAGTGTGTATTTACTCGTTAAATTTTGCTCTTTTTGCGCTTTTAAGCTTAAGGAAACTTTCATGGGGTTTGATTACTGCCGGTCTTTGATGTGGATTCAGGGTTCCAGCTTCAAGATCAGTGGAATGAGAACTGGTAATTATCGTCTGTGCAAGAGCAGAGAGAGAGAGAGAGAGAGAGAGAGAGAGAGAGG
Source organism: Corymbia citriodora subsp. variegata (assembly GCA_014858505.1). Lineage (NCBI taxonomy): Eukaryota > Viridiplantae > Streptophyta > Magnoliopsida > Myrtales > Myrtaceae > Corymbia > Corymbia citriodora. Next base: position 37,962,645 of record CM026417.1, on the reverse strand, counting down.
AACGGTGTTTCTTCGGCTCATCATATCCCTCGTGTAATTCGACCGACGTTTCATGATGATGTTGTTGTCGAATCAGCCGTGTGATTCTGGTGTGGTCGACGAACGAGAGGGACTGTTGCATCAGGTGTCCGTGTTGGGGTCGCTCGCCACACGTGCTGGTCCATATTTCGGCACTGTTTTTGTTGGTCCAGCCCGTGAAATTTGGCTTCTTCCGACTAGTCAAAATCTGGATTTGGAAAATCTAAATGTTACAGGCGAATCTGGTACCGTAATTTCATGTGGAAACCTTTTTGACATTTCATTTTTTTTTTTTCTTGGGTAATCGGTTGAGCTTTTTTCTCAAGTCTTTTTTCGATCGGTGCGCCTGAAAATTTTTGTGGGTATTTGTAATTTTTCTCTTATCTTTATTCAGATACGTCAATTGGGAAATTTAGGAGGTGCTGACTTGACTAGTTCATTAGTAAATTGGATGGTGTCGTAATGGGAGGTGTCTTTGGACAATAGTAGTTGGTAGCAGCTGCTTGATATCTAATGGGACGAGGAAATTTTCTAGGGGGAAAAAACCAAGAAGAAATGAGGGATTGCAATCTCGTCAAGAAAACGCCGACAAGGAAATTATGGTTGTAATTGAGCCAAGTCGACTGGAATCAACATAATTGGTGCTCATCAGCTCGAGCCCGACCCGACCCGAGTAGAGAATCGAGATGCTCTAACTTGACTGGATTAGTATGACCAGAAAAAAAAAAAAAAAAAACTTGACTGGATTAGAATCGAAGTATAAATAGGCTCGAGATTTATAAGCTCAAATACTATGTAGGTTTAGGGTTTTCGTGTCTATTTTTGTAATTTCCAGGTGTTGCTTGAAAGCTAGATTAGGTTTGATTAGTTTTCCAAGCCCACCGAGCTGAGTTCTGACAAAGCTTGAATTGCTCGACCAGACAATTACCTAGACACGACTTCACGCGCATCTAAACTAGGCCTAAATTAGATGCTCATCTAAACTAGGCCTAGATTAGAGTAGCATCTTTTCTCGCCCTTAATATTCTTCTTTCGAAAAATATAAAGTCAATAATATCAAAATTCATAAATTAATATCTCATATGTATTTACCTCCAAATTAAATTTTATCTCATAAGAAACCTCAAATCGATAACCACGATCTAAATCCATTCAGAATTACTTTTCACCTCACATCTTTGAGATAATTTAAAATAAATGTGTTATGAGTGTTAAGTTTAAATGAGCGGGGGTCCTGAACATTAATTTGAGATTTTTTATTTTATTTTATAGTAGTAGCCCGGAAACGTTAGGCATGAAGCATCTTTGCGAGTGAGGGTAGTACAATCTTTAGTATTGATTACACATAAGAAATGGTGCAAATCCTACCCGGAGAGACAGGCCTAGGCAAAAATATTGCATCGTGGCCTCGTAATCTTTCCCGAAAATGACTGGTCACGATCGTATTTTATGGGGAGGGGGGCCATGAAAATTCGTGGAAAGAGCACACAGAAAAACACGACAAGGTCTCTTGGCCCTTGTCAAAGTACAGAGGTCGTAGGAACAAGACACCGGAAAAGCTGCCGAACGTGGGACACCGTAATTGCTCGCAGGTCGATTATTATTAATTCGGGGACCCTCCTCAGAATCTTACCCTTTTTCAGTTTTCACCCTACCCTAAAATGCCTGCATTTTATTATTTCGGAAAAAGATAAAGGAGAATTTCAGGTTAGAATTCTTCTTTCTTTCTTTTTTTCTTTTGGGGTGTTCTTGGAAACCTTGGAAAAGTGCGAACTTAAGCCTTGCGGGAAGCATAAGCATAAAAGGCCTTTTCTAATCCAAGGGCCCCAAGGCTCGTTGGTCTTTGCTAGTGGTCCTCCTACTTATGTGACATTTATGTGAATCTCGGGAACCCGAATGTCGATGATTGGTGACCTTTAAATCACAGGAGAATAGGTTTCGATCTTTCATTAAAGATCTGTGTTTGTGTTGTGCTGCATTTTGGATAAAAATTAATGATGCTCTTTGGATAATAAATTGATCTTTCCATTCCAGGGATTATAGGAGTACATTTTCATGATGAGATTGCTTCGGACATTACTCTCTACGCCTTCAAGAGGGCTTAAGAGCATGTGCTACCATGAAGACAACAAAATTCCTTTGATTAAATGCACATTCAAATGCCAATAAATAGTAATTAGGATGCCTTATGCGAATGTTAGTAGTCCTATACCCTAATCCATCGAGAAGTAGTTATTAAAAGAGGACAAATGATGCACTTCATGAATTTCAAACTTGGGGTGGTGTCGAAACACTTGCACGGAATTATACAGAGTATTCATTAGATCCTCTTGATTTTGTTGGCTTGAGAAGGGGAAGAACATATGATAATAATAATAACAATGGAAATTACACAATAAATTTTGTGAATTCTAGAAATGGCAAATGTTTACTCCTAAATTTTCAACCGTTGCGTATTATACAATGAATTTTCATTTTGTTGGCTAGAGAAAAGGAAGAACATACAATATTACATACAATTTTTGTGAATTCTAGATATGGCACATGTTAACTCCTAAAAATTTCAACTGTTATGTATTACGCTCCAAAATTTCATTTTGTTATAATGGCTAATCCTCGGTTATATTTTCTATTAGTTAGTTCAATGCACATTACTTTTTAGGGGTAAAAGTGGATTGTCATCTCATTTTTTTAAAGGAATCTCTTTCACCCTCAATCTTTATAGAAATTTGAAAAAATACAAAGAAATTAGAGAAATAAACGAAATAAAATATTCACATCGTAAAAGAGATATTTCAATAATACTATTAAAAGATAAAAACCATTAAAATTTTATGAATACACAAATAGAACTGATAAAATATTTTAAGAAAAGGTAAAACAATAGGAGATATGAAAAATGCCCCACTAACAAAGGGGTCAAATTACAAAAATAGGATACTCATTCTGTACTTTTGAATGGTTAATTAATGTAAAAGGATTGTTTCAATAAAATTATTTAAAAATATCACATTGAATTTTGGTTAATCAGTTCGCTTTCTAATATTAAAATATTTTTATTAGTCAATCATCTTTCAAATTAAAAAACCTTATAAGTAGATATAATGAGTAATCAAAATTTATCATTTGACCTTTATGCTAATGATGCCATTTCCCTTTTCTGTTAATTTGCGTTTATTCTTTTCCTTCAAATATCGTATTTAGGACGATTTAAAGTGGCTATATATATCAAATTTTTAACATTTTTTTTATTTTTTAATGGTATAATTTTTTTATTTTCCTATTATTAGAAATTTAGTCAAGTTAAATCCTCCCCTTTTTATATTTTTTCATTTTTATTGGTACTAGGGGGCAAAAAAAAGAGATTTCCTTAGAGAATGAAATAAAAATACACTTTTTACCATGTAAAAGTCATGTGCATTATACAAGGTATAAAGCAACATGAAATAATGCTTCCGAATGTAGTATAACGAAAGTTCGGGGGATACTGTGAAACATTTGAAAATCCGTGGGCAAACGTCTGCCATGCTCAAAGTTTAGGACGGCTTTGTATAATTTTCCTATAATGATCATAATAAGGGAAAAAGTCACAAAAAAACTTTGAACTTTACCAAATGTGACATATTTTTCTCAAATTTTTTTATGACACAAAAAGCTCTAAATTTATATTCGTGTAACATATTTATCTTAAACTTTTTTCTGTGACGTAAAAAATCTCAAACTTATTTGTGATACCTAAAATTCCAAAATATTTTCTATGACACCAAACTTTTGAGATAAATATATTATATGGATACAAGTTAAGATAAATTTGTTACATGGAATTTTTAATGGCTTTTATCCTGATAATAATAATAGAAGAGTCAAAGGGTGAGACCGTAATACAAAGGGATGTACTAGTAATGAAAATTTGATGAGTAGGTCTGCATGTGCTACTGCACAGAAGCGGGTCCTGGGCAAAAAAAATCTGAGGAAAATCTGGGGTCCAGGGGATGGTGCATCATAATAAATATGGAGGCCCTTCCGCTACATGACAAATTAAATTGTAGTAGAGCCTCTGACCTAAGTTCACATGCCCCCATCTCCGTATATACAACCTAAGTCTGTCCAAAAACTCATGCTCGTCACATCATGGACAGCTTCCTAGCTAGTGGTATGGATTAGCGTGATCCAGATGGAATCGATCTAGCATCTAATCCAAAGATCAATCTATACAGTTTTGATCCCAATTTTTTGGATCGAAGACTAACCCCAATGAGCCTAAGACCAAAGACCAGATTGAGTCCAGTCTGATTGAAGGTCAATTCGAGATCATTTGATTATATATATAGTTTTTTCATTTTGTATTCTTTAAAAGGACAGACAAATTATTTAAAATTACATACTATCAAGAATACTAGGGGTGATTATCGGTCTAGAGTCAACCTTGGATCGACCCTGGACTGGTCCAAGCCTACTGGCCCTAGTTCAGTTTGTAGAAGGATTAGGTTGATCCTCGGTCCTAAAATTCCGATATCAATACCATGCGGGTTAGTCCAACCCGAATCAACTCTAACTATTAAATAGATATTTATATATAATACTATTTCTAAACTTTTTGTAAAAAGCAAACCCTAACTCAAATGGCATCTTTCTTCTTCAATACTATTGTTCTCTTCTTTCTTCTTTTTCCTCTTAGTCTTCAATTTACCAAATAAAATTAAAAGAAAGAATTCTGCTCATGAGTAACCTCGCCCCACTCACCTCTTGCTGCTTATTGCTTGACACTCAATGCTCACCTTGCTTGTTGCTCGATGCTCGCCCCACTTGCCTCTAGCTGCTTATCTCTTTACACTCGATGCTCATCTCACTCCCTACTGGACGCTTGCACCACTTACCTCTCTTCACTGACCTTGCTCGTTGCTGAGTAAATCAAAAGTAAACAAATCCTAATTACCTAATTAGAAACCCTCTTTGCTCATAAGCAACACTCGCCTCACAACTCTATAAGCATTCTTGATTGTTTTTATGGTTTCTTGCTTTTAGTAAATGTGAAATTTTTATTATTGCCCTATCCTAAATTTGTTAAATATATTGGTATTTATAGTTTGGTTACTCAATCTCACATTATTGATGGATATGTAATTTGAAATAATAGGTTTGTTTTTTCAATGAATACAAAAGATGAAACAAAAAAATTATCAATTGATCTCGGGTTGAACTTGGAATTGGACCAAACCCATTACGTCGGTTTGGTCCTTGGTTCCAAACTCAATAGGGTTGATCCTCGATCCCAAAAATTGGGGACCAAAATTATGTGGGTTGATTCTAGGAATAGGGGATGGACCAGCTCAATCCAGATCATGCTCACCTCTAAAGAATACGACATTGAGTAACCAAACTATGAACACAAATACATATATAAGATAAAGTAATAAGAAAAATTTAAACTTGGTAAAAGTAACACACCACAAAAACGAACACACGAAGTGAGGGAACAAGGGTGAGCGATGAGATGAGTGAACAGCGACAAACGACAAGGTAAGCAAGGCAAGCAAAGAGAGGTGAGTTGTGTGCACATGAGCGAGGTCGAGGCAACTGAAGATGGCTTCTTCTTCTTCTTTTTATAATCGAATTAGGGTTGAGTTTCTTTCTATTTTCTAGTTTACACGACAAACTGACCTGCGAAGAGAACAAAGGAGGAGGTGCTAAAATTTAGAGTAGACAAAGCATATGATCAATCTAGAGTCGACCCTGCACCAATGATCACCCCTTTTTAAGACCCAAATTTGATGATGGGTGGTTGATTTAGTCCAAGCTCCAAATCATGTTTTATTCGCCACTTTTTCTAGTCTTTTTTACTCTAACTCTCAACTCAATTTCACACTTTTATCTTACCTCTTTGTAAATAGTGGGAGTAAAACCCAACACTTGCAATTAAACATCCCACCTCTAGGTGAGAAATCGAACTCCTCACCCCCCTTTTCCGATATGGGAAAGGTAACTATTGGAGCAACCCCATTGATTTTTATTTGTCACACTAATGAGCCTCTAGTTTTTTAAAATTCAAGGATTTACCCAAATGAGGTTTCTGAGAGGGTCCTCATGATCAAGTACAATGATTTGGAGTACTTCGACTAGTTTCATAATGTAGGCTTTGATATTTTTCGAGACATCTGATAAAATTAAGACAACACAAAGATAATTGGCACAATCTCAAGTCTGTAACTTTGACTCGAAGAAAAATCGAATATAGTTATCACTTCAAAATTACTAAATTTGCCATGAACCTACTATGTGGATGTCAATTTCAATCCTAAACTTCATGATTTTGCCTATGCAGTCTTGAACATTCACACGAAATTCCAATATAGTCATCACAACCAATTGTTATAGGCAACCATCCACGTGGCCCTCCATGCACCAAGTCAGTAAATTCCTATGGCAATTGATCGAAAAACTATGTTGAAATTTTGTGCAAAAATTTAGAATTTTATTGATAAAATTAAAATATTTATAACTAAATATGCATCCTACAATAGGTTTAGGGTCAATTTGGTCAATTTAGTGATTATCCTCACTAATATCGGATGGGATGAGATTGATGTTCCACTAGAACCAAGAGATATCATTGCGTATGGAAAAATTTGCACCGACCATTCGAGAAAATATTGCATATAAACTTTGATTTCACATTATCCTTGCAAGAGTCCATTGACTGAATGCGTCATCAGCGGGATCACCATTAGAAAATTTGAAAGCCCTCTCCCCATGATGACGCTTTGCTTTGCCTCTCTCCCTCTTAATTCACGGCCTAATTTTGCTCTCTCGCCTCCGTCTCATCAGCCGCCCTGAGTCTAAGAACAAACCTAAGCCCCTGTCGTTGTCACCCGCGACCCTGAGCCCTCCCTTAGGCCCGGCATTCTCAAGGTCCCTTGCGATTTTGATGTCGTCGCCTCCCTCCACGGCTTCTAGATTTGGTGAGCCCTCATCCAGGCCATTAGGGTTGAGCCCTCGCCAAAGGCCACAAGGGCAACCCTTGCCCTGGTCACAAGGATTGAGCTCTAGCCAAATCCAAGAAAGCAACCCTTGTTCTATGACCCATCTGCCACATGTCAAAGGAAAAGAAAGGAAAACAAGAGCAGAGAACAAGTAGAGTTGTAAAGGAGGAGGAGAGGGCTTTCAAAATTTTCTGATAATGCCTGCCAATGACACATGTCGTTCAATAATGAATTCTTAGTTAAAATTGGAGTTGTACGCAATATTTTCTCTGATTAATTCTTAAACTCCCTCAAGTGGATTATGCAATGTTGGTATACATTGATTTCGATTGCCCACTACATTGGATCTTGCAATTTCTTTGTCCAATTGACCTTCCTTTCAATGGAATCCCACTAATTTTGTGAGGCAAAAGTACAGCGGGAGTGCCAAAAGTTGGCACAAAGGATCACTTAAGTGTCAAAAGTTACAAAATGTACACTTAAGTGCCACTTTTTTAAAAAAATGGATCACTTAAGTGCCAAGTCGCCGGAACCTCGCCGGAAATTCTACGTGGCAATTTTTTATTAATTTTCTTGCTTACGTGGCTCGCCGGAAACTGAATCGGCCAAAAATCAGCCAAAACGACGTTGTTTTGGCTGACGTGGATTTTAAAAATTATTAATTATAAAATATTAAATAATTATAAAATCGATTTTATTTTAAAAAAAAGGGGGGGAAGAGGGGATCGACGAGGGCTGCACAGCCCTCGCCGATCCCCTCCCCACCCTTTTTTTTTTAATAAAATCGATTTTAATTTTTAAAAATTTGATGTTGATATTTTTATAAAAAAAATTACCACGTGGATTTTTTATTTTGAAAAAAAATGCCACGTGGATTTTTTTATTTTAAAAAAAATGCTCCGTCAGCAAATTAAGTCGCCGGAAAATTGACACGTGGCAATTTGGCCGGAATTTTTCGCCGTTGGCACTTAAGTGATCCCTTTTGCTCCGATTTTGGCACTTAAGTGTACCTTTTGTACCTTTTGGCACTTAAGTGATCATTTGTACTAACTTTTGGCACTCCAGAGATCCGCATCTCAATTTTGTGAGGTACGCGTGACCAATTTTTCATGTGCCACGTTTTCACTTCGCTAGAATATTGACTCTGCACATGTAGACACAAATAACAGTTGAAGTTACTTTATCCATGTTCAAGTACTATTCCGTATTGCTTGACACAGTGTATACTATATATATGTATGTATGTATATGTTCTCTTTAATCTATTGATTTAAGTTTTGAAATTGATTTTTAAAATAATATTTAGGTTCATGTTTTGATTTCAGCTTCGAGACCGGCATCTAGATCATTTGATACATTAATTTCGAGTTTGGCTAGCAAGGTTCCTGACCTATTCGGACTGATCTACAACTTACACACTTCGATATTTATTTTTTTTAAATTCAGAATTCCCGAAACTTTCGCATATATACTTTGATTCACATATAAATTTCTTCACAATTTTCTAAACTTTAAATAATATATTCAATAAAGGAAAAATAAAAGTAGTTGGTGCTTTAAGACGAGTATAAACAAACTCCATTTCTTTTAAGAAGAGAAGATTTAACTCTTACCGTGATTTAAGCGTTTAAATTAAAGGAGAGCGAGAGAGTCATGTTAGTCAAACTTTACGGATAATGCCACCTTCGACCAATTGAGAAACAACACGTGATACGACAAACGATAGAACAAACGTTCCGACACAAAACAAAGCGCAACCCGAACTCCTCTCTAGTCTCAACCCCTCCCCCCTCTTCTGCTCTACTGCATCCTAACTTTGTGATTCAGAAGCATCGCCCGGAGCTCCGCCGCATCAATCTCCGCCGCGCGATTCGCCGGCCTGTAGTACCCCGTCACCGGATCCGGTGCCCACGCCGACGAGGCCCCGCCGGACGGCTCCTTCATCGCCGCCATCTCCTCCACTTTCCCCACGAGGCCTGCCCTGGACCCTCCCCGACCGAATCCGGCCGATGCCGTTCCCGGCGCCGACGCCGCGAAGCCCCGCCTGCAAAACGAATCCATCGAACTAACGTCAAAGGGATCGAGGAATCGAATAAACCAAACTACCCTTCTGGTTTTGAATTCGCTACCGCAACATCAGCTAACCATCTCTCTACGAACCGGTTATCTTCTTTAGCACTACACGTATCGGGATCACGTCGTCTGTCTTACAGAACATCATATCGAGCAACCCAACGAGGACAGGCGCGACAGAACACTCACCGAGCGACAGCGAGGGAGAGCTGGACCACGACGGAAGCGGGGACGAACTTGGAGAAGGAGGTGAGAGAGCGAGCCATAACCGTTCTTATTTATGTGAAGATTCTTGAGTTTTATATGTCTAGAAAGCGAGATAGGACTCTGAGTGGGGCGCTGCTGCAGAGGGAAGCTCGTCTTCTTGGGAACCCCAGAGAGGGGGAGAAGACGAAGACGAGAGCTTCTTCTCCGCAGCAGGCGAGGACTGGGGGGTGGTCGAAAGGTGGCGTGCGAGGATGTTCGAAATTTAGGGTTTGCTGTTGAAGGGGTGCTTTTATAACGAAGAAGAGAGAGGAAGCCGGGCCCTTCTAGGAAGCAGAGAAAGTGGTTTTCGTTGGTGACGTTGCCTCCTCGACCCTGAGATTCACATGGTGATCTCGAAAATAATATAAAGTATAAACAGCTACTTTCCAAGAATAATACTTGAATTGAAACTGAGGTCGAAGTTTCCTTTTATCTTGCGAACTAAACATGACTTTTGGTCAATCCAATTCAAAATAGGGGGTCCTTTTTGTTTTCTTTTTTCTTTTTTAATTTACTTTGTTTTGGTAAATTTGAATTCTTCCTTAGCGAAGATGAGATAAGATGGATGTGGGGCGTAACTTATCGATAGAAGCTCACTTGAGCTCATGAAATGATTCAAAAACTTATAGAACACGGTATGCTACTTTCAAAAGAGCCGACCTCAAGAGTGGGGCTGTCAAATGGGTGAGTCAAGTTGAACTAAAAAATGGTCTGACCTATTTAACTTATTTTGATCCATTCATTTGCAATACCAATTCAACGACTTATATCCGACCACCCTATATTATTTAAACACATAAGTATCTAAAAAGAAAAAGCTTTATACTATGCGTGGTGCATACTAGATAAAATCTTTAGTAGTTTTATAAGATTTCAAATAAGTTTGGTATTTTTTCTTTATTGCAAAATTTTTGAGTTTTATAATAAATTATCTGACATCTCTTAAAATTAATAAATCAATAAAAAAATGACATGTCACATTATATATTAAGTTTCACAAATTTTTAAAGTACGAAATATCATAAAACTTTTTACTATTTTTCGATTTTGAAAAAAGAAAAAGGAATCACAAGCAGAAGAAAAAACTAGAAAATAAGTAGCCCCACCTAAAAAACCTTTCACCTGAATCTAAAGATAAGTGAAGAAGGAATTGCAACTGAGTTTGGCTTTAGACCCATTAAAAACTCATGTTTTATTAGACTTTATTACTCGACTTATACTGATCCATTTAGCAAAACTTAGCTAATCCATATATGACCTAACTCATCATATATTGGGTCTTTAATTCATTTTCACGCCTCTACTTCAGCGCTGCAGAATTTAATCATGAGTTGCTTAATTCAGCCCTTGTATATATGACACAAGACATCATGAAAACGAAAATAAAGTCTAGATCAGCTAAGCTTCTAACCTGCCTGAACGCTAAATGGATTCAAAAGGTTATTGTATATGAAAATACCAATATCATGGAAAAATTTCAACAATTTACTAGTTATATTACTTCAATATAAAAGTATAACCTTAATTAGAATAACTAGGTAGGATCAAAAGCATATGCAATCATGGACCGAATAGAAAATTGAGGAAGGATCCAAATAAAAAAATGATGATGAAAGTGCGGCCAACCTTAATTTGTAGACGACACGCATTCTTAGGCGGCTTGGGAGATCGCGGCGGCGTCATAGTCGTCGAGATCGCCACGTCCGTCCACACCTCCAACGGCCCACCGCCGTCGGATGGCGAAGACGGCGACCGCACATTGGACGGTCCGGATCGCATCTCGAGGCGCTCCGGGCATTGGGAAATAGAAAAATCCCAATTTTCAAAATCCGATTTCCGGCACCGCCCGCTCGCTGGGATTCGGACACGTGGCGGCCGAGTCAGCCTCCTCGCAAACGGCCCGTGAAATGGGATACGGACACGTGTCTTGCTCAAGTCTCGAGCCGAAAGCTCGATGCACTCGAAGCTCGAATCGAGCGCCATTCGAGTAAAGTCCTCCCCACGCATGTTAGATGTAATAATGCAGGTGGGTATATTACGTAATTTGCAAGGAATTTTCTAATTATGAAAATGGGTTTTGGAAAAAATTAATAGAAATTCAATTGAGACCGTGAGCCTATCGAGTTGTGTACATGGGAGTCGGTGACCTGAGCTCGACTTGAAATCGGAAGAGTAGATCTAAAGGAGTTCATCGAGCTGAGAATTTATTTATTTTTTATATTAGAATCGAGCTGAGATTGAGTTACTTATTATCATACGTATCAAAATGGATCATAGATCTATTTTCTAACATGATATGAATTAATTTTATTCAGTAAATGAATTACAAACAGATTTAATGTACAAAATTAATGTTAAATGATTTTATAAATTACTTAGATCCATTTTAATGACTCCCTATTCATTTTCTCTCGCTTTCATATCATCTCATGTTCACATTTTCTCATCTCAATTTGAGTATGAGTATTCATAGATTAAATTAAATGTAGAAGTATTTCAATAATATAGTCAAGTGGAGCATGTGTTAGATATGTATCAGGTCAAGTGTTGATCATGGGAGGTGTATCACACTAAACTATGTTAATTTGGGTTGGACTTTTTTCAATCCTACATAAATTCGATTTAATTTGCCCATTTGACATGTCTAATTATCACTAGTATGCTGACTTACCTACAATGTAGCTAAAACGAAGTAGTGGTGTCCGTCAAGGCTGCCTATTTGGAAAGGAGAATGGACTATATGAATTTTTCAATTCAGTGCTAAGTAATCATAAAAAAAGTACATTGCAAACAAGAAGAAATTGTTGTCATGTTATGTTAAAATGAAATGAGAATATATTTTTGGAAAATTCTATTTTAAATTCCGCACTTTCACGTATTTTTTGGATGAAATCCTGGTACTCTTAAGTTATTTAATCAAGTCCCTCTACTTTTATAAATTTTCTAATCAAGTTCCTTCGATATCAAATCTAGTCAAATCCAATTAACCTTCTTGTCAAATAATGTCATAGCATGATTTGGATAAAATTGTTCCAATGCGAATGTCTATAGCAACCTATAGACATTCACATTGGCTATAATTTGTCCACCTCATATTCTGATGTTATCTTTTTTTTTTTTTTGGTCAATTATTCTAATGTTATCTCATTTGCTTAAATTTTCATAGATGTCCACGTGAGCTTCCAAATATTTTTATCACATTATACTTTAGTGTATTAGATGACCAAGTCGACTGAATTTGATGGTATGTAGTATAGGAGGGATTTGATTATAAAATCTAAGAAAAAGGGAATTTATCAAACAAATTAAAAATATAGAGACACGATTAGAAAGCAACATAGAGGAAAGGGATAATTTTTCCATTTTATAATGAAACTTTCTTGCTAATGAAATTGAGAACAAAAATTGGATTATCGTAAACTCAACATTTGGATTGCTCCTCCCCCAATTGTATAAAATCAAAGCAAAGAAAAAGACTAGGCGGTTTGATTCATGAAGTTGGTTAGTTTCCTCCATTTCTAATTGGGAGAATTCCAAAAAATGGCCCAAAATGCTCACATTTTCTCAAATAATTATATGAAGTAAACCTTATTTCAAATAAGAACTTGAAGTGCTATCATTTTTTAAATAAATATATAAACTGAAACTGGTTTTAAATAAATGCTTAAAATGGTTATGTCTATTTTAAATAAAGAGTTTAAAGTAGTTATATCTATTTCAAATAAGGATATGACTTTCTAATAGTTAAATACATTTTCATCATTTACCATTTTTCCTCTCTTTTTTCGTTCTTTTTTCTTGGTTCTTCTTCTTCCTCTTTGCCAGCCACTGGTGATGCCCATAGTGGGCTGGCCGAGGGTCACCCTTGCTCAATGCAACACCAACTCTAGGCAAGGCCAAACCTTGCTAAATCTAGTGAGGGTGACTTTACCTACGACTAATGAGAGCTCAAAGACCTTGCCAGCCCTCGTTGGCCGCTAGTAAGGGTTGGCGAGGCCACCTTCGCCAGTCATTGGTAAGGCTTGATGAGGGCTTGTAAGCCCTTGCTGACCCTTCCCAGTAGTCACAACGATTGGTGAGAGTTGCCAAGCCCTCGTCAACCTTTGTTAGCGGCCACCAGAAAAGAGAGAAAGAAAAGAAATTTTGAATGAAAATGCCTTTAACTGGTTGAAAATTTAACCAGCCAACAATCGACGAAATCAAGTCCTTATTTGAAACAATCATGACCACTTTAAGCCTTTATTTAAAATAACAATGGTCACTTCAAGCACTTGTTTGAAAGAAAATCGGCTTTCAGACTCTTATTTAAAAAAATGATGGGATTTTAGGCCATTTTTTAGAATTTTCCCTTTTTAATTTTTCCACCATCTCTAATTAAACGAGAAAAAAATTTAGACAACTTTCTCTAATAAATTTTCCGAATTGTGAGCTACAAAATTCATGGACGAATTCAGAGGGAGCTCTTTCTAATATCATACTAATTTTCGAAACAGTTTACCTTTACATGCATAAACCGTGGACCCACCAGAATTTTCAAATTTCTTGACATAAGAACGTTCAGGATATACTTTTAGGAACTTTTAATAAGAGAAAACTTTCGACATAAGAGTTATACGCTGCAATAATGGTGCTTCTAATCGTGAAATATAAGGAATAATGACGAGTAAATTATTTCTGACTAGAGGAATAATTTACTTGGGTATAGATGGCATGATTGCACTTTACTACTGACTCTATAGTTATCTGGTAACATTACACTTTCATTGAAAATTTACACACACTAATGACTTATTATGATTGTTTATAAAGGATAAAAATCTAATTTTCCTAAATATTCAAGAGCTGCATAGCCCAGAGTTATCGTCTAATTTGAAAGATTATCAAGTTCCATCACAAATTTATTAAAACCAAAGCTAAAAATATCCTTTCCCTATTAGGAATATCTTGGTGATATGAGAGAGAGAGAGAGAGAATTCCCTAGCACGAATCTACGGTAATAATCGAAAAGAATGAAATTCAATTTTCATTTATTACAACATTATCTATTAAACTTTGTTACTTAGAAGAATCGATTCATTTGCTATTGTAGACTACATCTTGATGCAACATGGGTTGGGCCTTTTTGTGTTTTTGTCACTCTACTCGGCTTGTGAGCCTAGGTCTTCTGGCCTTTTTGAGTTATCTGCCCTTAAAGATTTTGTTGTTTCCTTCTTACTTGACCATGAATACAATCCTCATATGCTTGGTTAAAAGTCACGTCAGCAAATTCCGTCACCAAACCGATCACAGGATGACCGACGACATTTTTAAAAAAGTGGAGGGACGGTTTTGATTTGCTAACAAAAGCTAGGTACCGACAGCTACTGGAAGATGTTGAATCAAAGCAGCAGATCCCCTCCAGAGTCATTGAACTCACATTGTAAAAGAGAGAAACATACTCGTACAGAAAAAAAAAGATTGAATGATTCGTCTACAAGTAAACCATCAAAGCCAATTCTAGGAGGGTATATAAACTAAGACATCAAAAATGTTCTCACGACGTAGAGAGGACATAGAACCCAGAAAACAGCTACCCGATGCAGAACCTTAATCTTCTTCCTCTCCCTCGTTCTCAGCGATGTTGAAATACCTAAGCTCATAAACATTACGGTCCTGTTGGAAGCAATCACGCGAAGCCAATCCCGGACATTGTGCTTCTTCAAGTACTTCTTTGTCAAGTACTTAAGGTACCTGAAGAATTGTAAAGTTAAACAAGCAACAAGCAAGTAAGATGCTTTGAAAGAAAGGTAAAAGAAGTTTCTGCACATGCATGGAAACAACTAAGGAATATGAGGTAGATTGTCTTTCGAGTAAATTTCACAGCTTATTCAACTGAATGGAGTCTGGTTACTATCCTCAAAATAATTAAAACGGAAGTGAAAGAAACAGGCTGTGCATCACAAAATCAAGCAGATGGGATATGGAACAAAAGCAGTACAAGAGCCAATCATTAAAGGCAACACCAACATAAACCAAGTTAAGAATAAACAATAACCCTAAAAGGAAAGTGAACAGAGATATAAACTGCATTACAAAGTCCATACAAATCTTGAATCCTCAATCAGCATGGCTGCAAGGGAGCCCAAAAGCTTGGAAAAACAAAAATCGATCAAACAGTCAACAACAAAACAAAAGATCAGAGTCAATTTTCACGCACAAGGCCACATTGCCAGTACGTCGCAAACATGGAAACAACAGTTCCAAATTTCTGTCCCAAAAGACCATTTTTAGCAACTTAGGTTCAACAATGATGCAACGTCCCTCATGTGCCGACCATTCCACGAGACAAACCAATTTAAAAGCCGCTACATGATCCATAATTTAGAAAATTCAATAGTAGGTTAGCAGAAAGCATTGAGCAAACCATCAACCAAAGAAACCAAGCACCAAGCACTACTGCAATACTGCAATACTACCACTGCCCGATGTCTCCTATTCAAATTGCATAGATTTCATCTAACCTCGAATTCTCATCTTTTAAAACACGACAAAGCAATTCAAGCAAATCCAAATAGCCCCATTAAAAGCAAGATCACTTCGCTTCCAATGTCCTTAGGTGCTTGCTCTGACCAGATTATGGACGCAAGACATGCTCTAACGAGGAAAACAGATCCCCGGTCACCCGTTGAAGTGAAACGGACTGACTCAAATTAAGCCAAAAACGATCTCCAATGCTACATCACATCACATCAAGTATATCCAAATGATAAGGGAAGAAAAGAATCACCTCTTGGAGAAGTTGGAGTCCGAGGTGACGGTGATCTTGGACTTGTCGCGGGCGACGGCGACGACGTCGCCGAGGGCGCCGGCCTTGCCGTCGACCTTGATGCGCTCCTGGAGGAACTTCTCGAGGGAGGCGATGTCCATGATCTTGTCCTCCACCGGCTTCGCGCAGTCGATCACGAAGCTCACCCCCTTCTTCTTCCCGGCCTTCGCGCCTCCGGCCGCCGCCGCGCTCCCTCCTTTCCTCATCGCTCGCCGGCCGATGGGTTCAGTCGCTGCCGACGCAAGATCAAGAAACCGGCGTTAGCCATAAGAGACCAACTAGAGAGAGAGAGAGAGAGAGAGAGAGAGAGGAACCTGGTGATGCTAGGTGCACTGCGCAGCAGAGACGGGAGAGATGAGAAGGAAGGGAAGCGTTAGGGTTTTGCAGGTTTTTAAGTCACCCAACGAAGATGCTTTGGGCCCTGTGGGCTTGAACACCATCATGGGCCTATGGGCTCACGTCTTTCTTGCTTCTTCTTCTTTTTTTTGTTAATTCTTTATTTTCCGTTCCATCATTTTTGGATTTTCTTTGGGCTAAAAAAGTTTTTCAAAAAAGGGTGACAAAAAGAACAATTATTATCGTGCACATTTTAGATTTGGTAGAGTATTTGCCTTATCTTAAAATGTTTTGTCCTATTCTATAACCAAGAAAATGAACAATGCTTCCAAAATTTTGAAATTTGAAATCCACACTATAAATTCTTGAAATTACTTTGAAACCTAGAATTTATCTATTCTATAGGGTCCAAGGAACCTATAATTTTTCCCTTAGATTTTTATTGGAATTCT
Source organism: Corymbia citriodora subsp. variegata (assembly GCA_014858505.1). Taxonomy (NCBI): domain Eukaryota; kingdom Viridiplantae; phylum Streptophyta; class Magnoliopsida; order Myrtales; family Myrtaceae; genus Corymbia; species Corymbia citriodora. The sequence goes on along the minus strand of CM026417.1, from coordinate 37,945,735 downwards.
ATCTATTATTGACGCATTGAGACTGAAAAAAAATGTATTATACAGTAGATTACAAGTTTATGTCGATCATAACATTTTTATTCCTATGACAATATTGAGTCACAAAACACAAGCAACATTGTGCAACTAAAGTACGGATATACGTTTTTAATATCATACTATAGCTCTACAAGTTTTGCATTAATTGACATAATTTCACATATAGAACATATATCTTTTCCTTGAAAAAATATCTTACGAGGTGTTGTGTATCCTTGTATGGATACGTGTATGACGTAAAAGAGTATACGATGGCTATAACCTTGTATGTTAGACCCTACACATGAGTTCAAATATTTTGAAACCTGTAGTTTGGAGGAGCAGAGTAGTTTACTTTGTGACTTTTAATACCTACCTATAGGAACATTATAAAAAAAAAACAAATCATAAACCATTGCATTTGTGCCAATTCAATCCTAAATCTTTTGATTTCACCAAGTTAACTTTAAATCTTTTGACAATTTGCTAATTTAATCCTAAACTTTTTAATTGTGCCAATTTAATCCTAAACTTTTTAACAATTTGTCAATTTAGTCATTTCGACCAATATTGATGAAAAATCACTAATGTGGCAGTTTAGTTAGCACAAACCATCATATTTGGTATGATTAGCACTGACTTGGATTATTTTTTTAATTTTTTTCTTCTTCTCCAACCCTAGTTAGTGACCCTTGCCTATGGTTGACGAAGGCCAATTGATGAGGTTGCCAACCTAGGATTGGAAAAAAAAATGGAAAATTCTTTTTATGTTGGCATTGACTATCTCCAAGTCAGCATTGGTTGTACCATATAAGATGGCTAGCATTAATTACACTACACATCAATAGTTTTTGGCTAAAATTGGCCAAAACAGAAGAACCAAACTAGCAAATCGTCAAAATGTTTATGATTAAATTAGCAAATTAAAAAATTTATGACTAAATTGACTAAATTGATAAGTTTCGGACTAAATAGACACAAATACAATAAGTTTAAAACATGCCGTGTCAATATTATGGGCTCAAGTACAATGCCTTAACCATAGTTTTCGGTGATTGTTCTCCTTTGAACATAATGCACTGTTGAACAGTCATCATGTGTTATGCCGTTAGAGGTTTACAAGAAAACCTATGAAATTGTTGTGTAGATTTCGAGATGGGTATTAGAAGTTGCAAGACACATTCCAAGTTCATTCGGAAATGGTGAATAGAGTTGGTTTCGGGATTTGAGGTCAATCCGACAATTACCCTGCACCTTAAACCATGTACAAAGATATAAGTATCCCATGTAATGTTAAAGTAGATACATATGTACTATTTATGTTTTTCTTTTTCTTTTTCTTTTTCTTTTTCTTTTTTAACAAATTTTCCATGTTTAAAAGTGTAAGATGATGGAAGAAAATACTTTGATTTTTCGTATATTATTTTGATGTCATTATGTATTAGGATTATGTTATTATTAGTAGGGGTGAGCAAAACACCGTTCATGTTGAAACCAAACCATTCAAAATCTTTTTATTTTATTTTTATATTTGTTATAGTTTAAGATTACTTTTTTGAAAAAGGGTTCACAAATTGAACCAAACCATTTTTGTATTTTGGTTTGGTTTTGAACTTTTTTGAGACCAAACCAAAGCATAAATCATTTTATATTACCTACTGTATTTTGTAAATATATTTATCATTTATACATGAAGTAGCTCTCATTTTAATTGTGAAGTGGCTTAAATCTTCATTTTGAGTAAATTTATGAAATGTTATGAGAGTGTTGTTTGGTTTCTCCGATCAAATTAATACTCTTTCTAAGCTACTTTTAGTGGGACTTAAGCTCACAACATTACAAAAAATGAATTAAAGACTAAAAAATGAAGAAAATATGGTTTAGTTCTGTTTGGACGAAAAGGATGATTTGATTTGCTTTGATTCCAATCTACAATTGATTTGGTTTCATTTTTGCTCAAATCGTATTTAATTATTTATGCGGTATGGCTTGGTGCGATGCTGCAACCATTCGAAACATTACAATACTCACTTCTAACTATCAGAAATAATATGTACATTAGTATGAATGGACTTGCGTTTTTATATTGAATATTGGATGTGTTAGTAATTACAATTGTGAATTTTTTAATAATTTTTTCTAACAAAAAGTATATTGTGTTATAATGTAACCTGAAATTGGTGGAATCAATAGGTTTTAGGTTTTGAAAATGGTGCCAATACCCTATAAAATAGGCTTCAAGTTCAAAAAAATTTAATATCAAGGCATAGAAAGTAGATTTCTAGATAGAGTAAATACCCTATTTACCCTTACCTTATCATGTACTGTATTTGGGACTTCATCCGAATGTTGTGATCTTACATTAGACATTGATAGCTAATAGATAGATCTTGCTAGCGTCTAGTGTGCAAGATTTTATACAGCTCCTCATAATTAGTGCTTTCAAGATACTTGTTATATCGAAATTTGTAGATTCAACTTATTTTGTTACTTAACAAATAAGATACACGCTCGTTATAAAACGCATTCTATATGTGCTCTTGTTACTCTATGCCGTAGAAATTTAATTGGCAAACTAGAAAAAGGTATAGACAACAGATGCGGATCTCGATAGGAATCAACAAATCCATAGGGCCTTTACCTCCTAGTAATCTAAGAGGCGATAAACAAAATAATAAATTGTAACATCTCAAATATGAACATAAAATGAGTAACTGATAAAAATAAATAACACAATGTTTTTTTTTGGTTGCAAGACTCAATATTAGTGATTTCATTCAAAGGATTGCATAAATTAAAATTCTAAAACTTATTGCTAAAATGCAATTGCCTATTAAAAGTTTAAAAAACGCATTCATGTTTAGAAAGTTGTGTAATAAGTGCTATCGCATAATTTTGCTAACTCTGCCCAATTTGATTAACCAAAGTTGATGTGGCGTTCTTTATATTTTGCAAACAAATGGTGCCATTGTGACGGCCAAGTGACGCCACGTTAAAAAAAAAAACTTGAAAAGGTAAAAATGGAAAGGAATCAAGCATAAACAATTAAATAAAAGAAAAAAGCCACATAATTTTAAATAGCAAAAAAAACAATTGAAAAAAAATTAAGGAAAATAAAAACTGCAAAAAAAAATTTAAAAATAGAAACTAAGATAGTAACTAGGGTCCGTGGTATTGAAGATGGTGGCTTCACCACTGCAATCTTGCTAGCGAGGACCATTGACCCTTGTCAAGGGCATCGCTAGGGCCAATGACCCTCACCTGGCCACCTCTTGCCACCGCCATGCAAGGGTTGGCCATATAAATAGCCTCTATTGACACTCGGTGACCATCCTTAACACTGCTCATTAAATTTCCAAATGGTCTTCATATTAAGTTTTGAAAGTAAAGTAAATGAATTATTCATTAGGTAGATTGATCACAATACTCATAATAACAAATTATTTATTTTCTTTCAAAATAGTTAATAATCAACATTCAATTTCAATTTCGATAGTCAAAAAATTAATTTTCACGCAAAATGTTTCTTTTCATTTTGAATGACAAAAAATCTATATCCCCAAAGAAAAAATCATTTCCTATGTTATAATCACACAACATCACGTGTATATTGTCATAGTTTATTGAATTAAATCAATTTAAGATGTGATTCGTATACTTAAACAAATAAGATTTAAGAGTGCCACACAGAAATCATTTTTATATTCTTTGTAAAAAAGAACCATGCTCAAACCTGGAAGAATTGTTAGTCGAATTAACTGTTATTCCTAGTTATGTAATTGAAAAAAGAAATGAAAAATAGCAAGAGTTGAAAGTGTCATTCAAGGATTGGACATATGAAATTATCTTGAAAAATCACTCGCCACCTTTCCCATAAAAAATTAATAGACGAAAATTATAAAAGAAATTCACCTACTAACTCTAGACTAAAATGAACAAAAAAATGGAAAAAAAAAAAAAAAGCTGAAAAATTGTTCTCTGCTAACATATATGATAAAGATGCATGCAAACACATTCGCTACTTCAAAAGTCCTCTCTTCCTGCTCATCGTAAAGAATCAAATAGCTGATTGAACACAGCAATCTGCAGAAACCCTCACATCTGCCATTTAATATCCGGCATGCGGAGAAGAAATAGAAGTACAATGAATGATGTGCTTCATGAACAAATTGACACAAACTCATCCATAACGATCGCATCTTGGAGGCTCAACCAGACACTACCCAGGCCGCACAGTAACAGAAAAGAAAAGAAAAAAGCAAAGGAAAGACATTCGACAAAGACATTTTCTACTCCTAAGAAAATTGTTCCTAATAAATGCCTGCCTCAGCGTACCCTGTTTCGCTCCTTTTCAATGCTTTTTTTCACCTCAACTTGTATATCAGAATTGGGCAGGAGGGATATCAAGGGTCATTCCCGCTTGAATCTGGCCCCAGCCAATCAGACGCCAATGCTTCTCAACTCGGCGACTGAGTGCAATTTTCTCACCTCTGCTAGTGCAAACTGGAGATGTGAGCTGCAGTTTAGCTAAATCGTTCTTCACGGCAACGACTCGGGCTCCCGTCGACATTGACCCAATATTCAACATAAGAATCTCTCCTTTAGCCAGCTTTGAGACCTTTCCCTGCCTCTCCGAGCCCTTTGTCCTCACACCAAGAAGCCGCCGCAGTAGGAAGAAGTTCACCTGAAAAACAGAAGGCAAAGATTCAAGCAACAGTTAAGAGCATATATTCAGAATGCAAGCAACTGCCCTGCATTCCACATAGAGTGCAGTGAGAACCTGACAAATGTGTCAAAATACACCACTGCAAAGCTAACTCAACTCGAGATTTTCATATAAGGTTTTCATCAATCTTACAAACTCTTACCTCAAGCTCAACAAAGATTTCAGGGAGTGACCCAACCTCCCCAAGAACCTGACCTACCAATCTATCAGCTCGTGTCAAAGTGGGGTCCATGGTGGTTCCAACACCAATAAGTCCTCCAGGCACTGCAAATTGTAGCTCATTTTGCTCAGCATACAATGAAACAATTCTCGAGTATATTGGTGTGCATTTGATATTCCCATTCTCATCTTTCACAATAATCCCAGGGCGAACTTCGATCATTTGATTTACCTTCAAAACACCCTGCAATACCCCAAGCCAAAAAGAAGCACGAGATATAAATGTAGAAGTGGTTGGCAACCAAAAAAATCGACTATCTCCCACAAGGTATGCCGAATCCCAAAATAAAACATACCCTTAGGATACTCCCACCAGCCACACCACCTCTTATCTCATCAACTTCGTAGCCAGGCTTGTTCACATCAAAAGACCTGATTACAATCATATTTGGTGGCGACACAAAGTTTCTCTCTGGAATGGGGATCTTTTTAACAATATACTCGCAGACAACATCAATGTTATACTTCAACTGAGCAGAGATTGGGACAACTGGAGCACCATCAGCGACAGTTCCCTGATGAAGAGGAACTTTAGTGAATCTGATGGATGCTGGGTAACATATGATATCTAAATACATAAAACACTTACCTGAATGAATTTTTGAATTGCATCATACTGGTTGATCGCTACATTTTCTTGAATAAGGTCAACTTTATTCTGAAGGATTATAATATGGTTGAGGTGCATAATTTCAATAGCTGCCAAATGCTCGGAAGTCTGGGGCTGGGGACAGCTTTCATTGGCAGCTATAAGAAGAAATGCTCCGTCCATGATTGCGGCTCCATTAAGCATAGTAGCCATAAGAATATCGTGGCCCTGAAGATAAATCAAATGTTATATCTTTTGCTGAATAGTCTAAATTTTAAATAGCAGATAGGTGAGTGTATTAATAAAAGAATGGATTCTGAGGTCTTTAACACAGACTGAAAACTACTTTGCTCCTTACTTTTCCCTTTGTTTTACTTTTGGGTTTGGGGATAGGGTCCTTTATCTCGTCTTGTTAATATGTTTTTTTTTTTTTTTGAAGGTTGAGCACGGGTCCAGCAAACCATGATAACCTCAGCAAGAATGGTTTATAGATATAACCTTGGCTTGCCTTTTCCTATCCTTGCCTAATCCCACATTTCATGCCATTTTTTTCTTGGGTATGTGATCCTTGAAATAGTTCAAGGCCACAATAATGGTGCCATATAGGAAGGAAATGACTTTGAAGAATTCTGCTCTTGCAGCTGCCTCTTTTAATTTGATACAAAAATAACATTACATGACAAAAATAACTGCTACCAGTAGGTAGAGAACTTGTCCTATTAACCACTTAAAGGGCATTAATATTCTGAATGCATAAAAGAAACAGAACTAGAAGAAAATCAAGGCATTACAGGTGCGTTCATTTCACGAAAAAATGAATGATTTGGAAAACATTTTTCTTAAAAAGCTCGCTTGTATTGCAAACAAAAATAAATGAATGAAAAATATTATCGTCCACAAAAAGCTTTAGCCATAAATTATTATCAACAATGAAAAAAATTTCATTGACTAATTATTTTAAGCAAATACAAGTGATTATTTTAGTAAGAAATTTTCTGAATCATTCATTTTCTGCTAAACAGCCTAGGATAAAATAAATACAGCTAGCAAAAACTCATCTCATGAGTAATTGATGGACAGACTGAATGCAGGATAACCTGCGCTTGATAAATTTACGATAATTATTTAAAAATTTCTTTAGATTGGAAATTGTCAACAGGTTGCCATATTGTCCCTTGTTAAGCTATATTAAGTGTGCACATGGAAATGCAGAACAAGCAACTTTCCTGTGTTCAACCTTTTCTATAATGCATTATGATACTACGCAGTACTAGATTTTGAATTTTTAAATACATCAACTTGCTCCTAATGAGTTCAGCAAGTGCCAATCAAATGGAAGGATCAATGAATTCCAGAAACAATAACATTAACAGATCAGTGAAGACAAATATGAAAAGTCAATGGACCAAAAGACTAATGGCGAATTTTACTTTTAAATCAAGTCAGACAAGTAGACAACTTACGGACAAGAAATTTGATCCAATTAGGTCAACATCGAGATTAGATTAAAATTCTTACAATTGCCAGAAAGATGTTGAGCCTGCATACCTTCAATAATAGCATCATATGTACCACATAGACATAACTTTCACAACATATCTCAAGAAACTTACCGGACAATCCACAAAGGAAACATGCCTTAGCAGCTTCATACGGCAATTCTCAAAACCAGTGACATCACACAGAGGACTGTCTTCCTTTCCACTTCCATAAGCCCTGAAAATAATCAATGAACGCATCTAAATGGTCAAGTTCCAACTCAATAGTAAGTGCAGAGTCTGAATATTAACCTACTTGTAGCACATAGGGCGTGGACATCGTTCATCCTCGCACTTGTAGATCTTTGCATTTGCATATCCAAGCTTAATTGTAATGTTACGCTCCAACTCATTCTTAAAACGAACAGTCTGCAAAAAGCCAAGGTGCACCTCTAAAATCCTCCCACATTTCAGAGAAATGAGAAGTTGTGAAATTGAAAAAGAATCATGCATTCGAAGATATGATATTATGTTCCATATCAAAATAGCTACAACTACATGAACCTCTCTCTCCAAAAGGAACACAACAGCAACCTTAATTGACAGGACCTAAAGCAGAGGCATTGTCATGAAAACAGATAAACACATAGAAGACTGACAAGCCCTAGCAGCAAATTTTCCTTTGCTCTCCCCAGACTAATGATAACAATCAATTTTAACCATAGGATGCAGATTGACACTAGGTTTTCTCCAAACAGGACATTAAACCCTTAATGAATATGGTCACCTTATATCTGTAATCAAAGCCAATATAGGCAAGAATGAAACTTTAGTTTTGAAGAAAACATAAACATTGAACTAAACATCAAAGGGCATAGTTACCTGCACGCCAGAAATAGCCTTTACAACTGTTGACTTCCCGTGCGCCACATGACCTATAGTGCCTGATAGAGAACACCGTGAATTTAAGTAACTCGCTAACTAAGAGAAATTTTTAGCCCATAATTACAAAAAAAGGATAAATCACATTACTGCACATACAGACCGATATTTATGGTCGCCTGCCGTGAGATTACTTCTGGAGAGAGTGGAGTCAGTTTTGTCACATCCAATTTACTTAAGTCCTGCTCCATCAAACCCTTCCGAGACATTTTGGCTTGTTCCTAAACAACCCTCGTTCAACGAATGGGCTGACTACAAAAACAGTCAACTCTATCAGAGGTAAGACAAACAAACACCCAACACATTAAAGGTAGTGGATCGATGATTCATGGTCTACAATGTTAAAAGGACATGCATTCAAACAGATGCCATGCAACCAAACAAGCAAGGTACACTGAATTATGGTGCAAACTGACACGTCCAAATATTCGAACCTATTGGAAGGTGGATTTGGAAAGCATTAATTTGGGTTGGGTGGGGGGACTAAGTAACAGCGAAAGCCCACCAATTATATTCCATTGAAGCTCAATAGACAACTCAACATGTAAAAATGAATGAGAACCAAGGATATTGGGGAGCGTATGCTTCCTGCTTCACCTTGATCATGCTCAACACTTGGAATCAGCAGTTCAACAAATTCGAGATCAAGTAGATAACACTTATCAAGCATATTACTAGTATGCCATCTTTGTCGAGCATATTACAGACCCTACTGTCAAATACACGACAGAATCTCACATGGATATTAACTGCAAAATTGGATATGAAGCAAGATTGGCCTCAGAAACAAAACAATAAGGAACTGAATTCATGACAAAGGTTCGACAGATTCATCAACCAAAGTTCACAGGATCGAAACCTTAAAAATTGTACACCCTCAAACAAATGTCACTCAATATGAGAATGCCACTTCCAAGATCCAAACAACCAACAAAAAGAATTAAAAAAAAAAACCACCAAAATAGCAGTCAAAACAAGGGCACCATCACTATTTAAGATTCAAGATTTAAGGACAAAACCATCAAAGAACAAGAACGCATAACGCCATCAATAGCCAAGATTCCACAATCCCCTGCTTCATACAATCGACGTCACCAGAGCTTCTAACGCCAAGCAGTCGAAACAAGTGCGCCGCCACTATTCAAGATTCAAGAACAAAACCATCAAAGAACAAGAACGCGTAACCCACATTACAAGCCAAGATTCCACAATCCCCTGCGTCACACAATCGTCGTCACTAGAGCTTCTAACGCCAAAAGGCATAAATAGCCAATCAAGAAACACCAATATCTCAATCCCCCACCATCGAAACATCACCCCATACGATGCCCAACAAAGCGCCCCCCTCCCAACAAAAGAGCAAAACAAGATCAAGAAGCGTACCCAGAAATCACTCACGACAGAGAGATGAAAGAACACGACATTCACAGGGAACGACAATCACCTGAGCTGAGCTTCGGGAGTTTCGTAGGCCAAGCCTCTGAGAACGAGCGAGCGAGCGAGGGTTTTTGAGCTTTGATTGTCCGGACGAGCAGAGAAAAGAGCAACACGCATTTCAGAATCCTCGACGGACAACGGCCTTTACGTGATTTCCGTCGAGCCTGAGGGGTATAATTGTCAAATCACTCGTGCTCCGTCCGGGTCCGGATCGGCCCAAAAGCACATGCCCGGGTAACGTAGAGGTAGAGTACGGCCCATCCCCCTTCCCCGGCGGGGGGCGCGGTACTTTCTTATTGAAAGGGCTAAAATTTTATGTATTAAATCCGTTGGTTTCATTAAAAAAATGTTGGCAAAATATTTTTTAAATTTTTCGATATTTATTTCACAAAAATTAAATTGATTAGGGAAGACATTATTCATTAAAAGAAATCTTCTAAAAAATGGGGAAAATATTTTCCACTTTTGAGAAAGAGGAAAACATTTTCCTTATTTTCTTTCACCTCACTTTCTTTCAGTAAACACTTTTTCCTTTTTTTCCTTTTTCTTTTTTAAATGGATTTTTAATTATTTTTTAATATCTTCTTTCTATTTTTTTCATCGTCTTCTTCATTGGCTGATAGGCAAGTTGGAGTCTCGCCACATACTAATGAGGCTCGAGCTTGCAAGATTCCGACGAGATTGAGTCTTGCCAATTTGTGGCAAGATTGAACTCAGGCTCACTAGACCCAATGACCTTGGGCAGACCTTCAACCTCACCTAGAGGTCAGCAAACCTCCAGTAAAATCGAGCAAGGCTCAAGGCCTGCCCAAGTTGTCGAATTTGATGCTGACAAGGCATGAGCTTGCCAAAGCACCATAGGAAGAGCACTATCGTCAATTGACTAAGGTTGGAAGCTTAGAGTGTCGCAGAGCCCATGTATCGCCACTGTGGTCACACTAAGGGATTGTGAAGAAAAGATTTTCCTTACTGAACAGCAAACATCTTATTTTTAAGTTTTAACTAAATATTGAAAAATAATTACTTTTTATTAAAGAATGGTTTCCTAAAATATTTTTCGAAAATGCTATATTTTCTGTAAAATGAACGGAGCCTTAATATTTATTTTATATGCGAAATGCATATAAAGTAATTATTTTCACTTAATAGAAACGATTTTTATTTTTTCTGGCTAATGAATTGCTATAAATGTTGATAAGCAGGCTCACCTTTATTTTCATTGGTGAAAGCTCTCGAAATGTTCTCAACATTAAAATGTTGATACGTAGATTTATGTTTATTATTATTCTTATTATTTTGTGGTAGTATCGAATTCGAATAAGGTCTTAAACTTTGACGGAAGATGAAAAAATAAGCGTAAGCAAAGAGGCACATAGATTAGACAATTTGGTCTTCTCGTGAAACTTAAAAGTTTGTAATAAAATTCAATTTTGGTTTCCGACATAACCTTTGACGCCAAAATGATTTTGTTTTTCTTAACGTGGGTCTGGCCAGCAACTGACGGTCCAAACTTGGTCAAGTTGGGGACAGAACTGTTCTGCAATGTGGGCCCCAGTCGCAGCCCAGAAAATACAATGTAGGCCTACTTAATAAATAGCCTATACACAATTAATTAACTCATATTAGACCATCGAACAGGTAAATTAGATCGAACATGATAGAGCCTAAATTGACTTATTTAATTTGTTTTGACCCATTTCCTGCATCAGAATAGTGCTTCCAAAATAATGTGCACGGTTAATGAAGTGCTTTCGTCTTTGAAATAAATTGAAAATTTCGTTTTTGAGTTGTAAGAATTGGAACTTTTAACTAGTGACAAGTGAGATGTCCCATACATGAGATACTTTCTCAAAGCATATGGCCATGTTCACAAGCTTGATCCATGGTTGTCTACTTGATTAGGTGTAGAAGAGTAGAATAAAAGAAAGATTTCTTCAGGTGGGATTTTTCTTGAAAAATCAATAATTTAAAAAATACCTTTTAAAAAAAATGATTGTTAATATTGCTTAAAGAAAAGAATTAGCAAACGGCCGGTAGCTGAGAAGTAAATCCTATGAGTGACACGTGCGACCACCAAGCACGCTGGGATTCGAACTCCTCCTCTTTGATAGGGGGGAAAGCTCGAAGCCAGCGGAATAATTTAAAAAATACCTTTTAAAAAAAATGATTGTTAATATTGCTTAAAGAAAAGAATTAGCAAACTTTTTTCATTTAATTGATGATGAAAATAAGCCCGATTCTTTTGAAAAAAAAAACAACTTTAGTTTGAGTTCCACCCCAATATATTTGTCACATAAAAATATGCCAATTTAGATCTAGTCCCAATTTAATTATTTTTATTTTTTTATAATGTGAAGAAAGAAAAATAAATCACTCTTGGAAGACTTAATATTATTTTAGATTAATATCACCATGAAATATTTGGCAATTACATATGTGGAGTCATACGTGAATCTTTTATGGATAAATATATTTTTTAGACTTTATATTTGTAATGAATTTACCTTATATTAACCTTTTGTTATATTAAATTAATACAACAAAAAATCATAAATTGATATACTTGTGATAATAAGATGATAAAATTTAAATTAATACATTGATAAATTGTTATGTATTATCTAACTTAATAATGTGATGGTAAAATTTAACGAAAGATAAATTTTTACAAGTATACTGATTTAAAATTTTTTATAATTAAAAAAATAAATTAAATACAGATATATCTGTTTGAAGATGTTCGATTCTATTACTTTTTAATTAATTCAGGAACAGTTGTACTTGGGAGGGACTGAAAAGTGTATAGAGATTGTGCCCGTGACAGACAAAGGGGTCCAAGTCGCATGATGCCGGGGGGGCCCACGTGAGATGTCAAACTTAGAATCTGATTAGATTGCATGTGTTGAATGTTGGTACAGCCTATCTGATAAAATTTGACCCGTGATTTGATTGATGCACACGGATTGGATCATGCCTTTTCAGGAATCTAAAAAGAGATTTTTTCCAAAATGTTCCGAAAATAAAAAAAAAGAAATTAATTTTTAGAAATAGCAGAGTGTGTTTCTCATGTTCTTCTGCCCGCATTCTTTACATCAGTCAATATGCTGATTTAAAGGTTGCTTTACAATTTGCACATAAAACTGTGTACGTACGGGCAGTATTTTCTACACACCAATTACATAGTTTAGTGTACTTAGAATGTTTTGTCATCCTCAAAACATTATATGAATTGTTTTCGATACCAAATAATGTAGGCTTGTATAATCAATTGGGCGATACTAGAGTGGACCCACAAAAGAGCTAAGACTCTGAGTTGTTCGTATCGGTGTTGTGTGCCGTTTTCCCCAAGTTATTAATAGGGAACATGCCAATGATTGGTTGGCTTAATATTTAATTATTCTAATATTTTCTCTCTTACTTAATCTAATTTTTCGAAGTGTGGATATATTTAATTAGGAAGACAAATAAGTTTTGAAAAGATTTGAATTTATAACCTTCAGCTTTATATAATATGAGATTTTGTGGGATTATCATCAATCATCAACTGTTTTAAAAACTTGAATAATTAAATAAACATGTGATTTAATATTTAATTATTCTAACAATTCTTATTTTGTAATACAAGAGAAAATGAAATTATTTGTTAGCTTGTCTTGTATGTAACTCAGTAGATCTTTTAGCTCAGATTATTTGTATTAATAACATCTAACATTTTTCCTTTGCTTCTTAATTCTGGGTTGATACCAAATTGAAAAGTTGATTTTATCTTTATTTAATACTAAAATGATTTAAATTTCAGTAGTACCTGGGCTATAACCCTTAAAATAATAAACATCTCGACTCAAAGATGTATTATTATTTGGGCCCCTAATAAGCCGCCACAAATGGGCTCCACACGACTGGGAACGCGCGAGCGGTTTTCTTTTATCACCTGAACGGAGAGAAAAAGGAGCACGATGGAGAAACAAAAGTTAAGATGAGCATTGAAATAAATAAGTAAGTCGGTCAAATGGGTTGGCCGAGTCGGGTTGAAAATAATTCGATTTAAATTGACCCATTTTATTATGTAATGCAAATTTAACAATTCATACCGACTTGACTTGAACCCAATTTGGACTCCAAAACTTAGCAATTTTCCTTTTAAACCATTGCCTATGAAGAATGAACGACTCTGTAGACTAGCTTGCCAAGCTGGTGAGGAGGCTTGAGTATGGGCCATAATAGATTTAGCCCAAACTTGAGCCACGCCCATCCCTACACAACGCAACCCTTATTCCTCTTCTCCATTGTTGTCATCGTCATCATTGTCTTGTGTTGCTCTTCATCTTCATCTCTTCTTTGCTCCCAAAGTCCCCTACAAAACTCTCTCCTTCCAGCACTAATGTCCACTATCATCGCCCTCCTCAATTGGTTACCATAAAATGTTGGGCAAAAAATTTTTCGAACTTGTATAGTGATACAAAATTAATCAGGAGAAAGAATGGCAAAAGGAATTGAACTCGAGATCTATTACTCCGCATTAGTTTGAAGTTAAGCATGTAATCATTTATTCTAAAAGGTTAAACTCTTAGAGTGCAGCTTGAAATATATTTATATCTAAATAATCTATTTATCAATTATGTTGTTTTTAATCGTTGTAGATGCGATAGAGGAGCAATACCGAACTCTATTGTCAAGGTTATGAAGAGGAGTTTTGACAACATTTTGTTTTTTTCTTTTCAGGTCAAATCGAGTATGAATTGCTAAAGTAGGGAATTGAACTTCTTACCTCCCCTCTCCTTTTCTAAATATGAACGGTGGTTACTAGAGTAATCTCTAGTAATTACTATTTTCATATTCGACTTTCCATAATAATGAAAACGACATCAAAAGCTTGGCTCCAAGTTGCGCTTGCTCGTGGCTGGGCCAATTTTATGCTTGGCCAAATAAGTCAATCATGAAAACTCGATTGAGCAACCTCCAGTCCATGCGGTCATATTCCATAGACTCGCTAACAATCTATCACATTAATTTTGTTAGGTGCTAGTACATGGGGCATTTCTCTTCCGCATAAGACATGCAAGAATGAATGATGATTACACAAACGGTCCCTAAGGTTTGGCCCAATGTATGATGTCATCCTTTAACCTTTAATTCATTCAATATAATTCTTGAATTTTTTTTAATATGCAATATAGTTTTTGAATTTTTAATTTGTTTGATATAAATTTTTAGATTTTTGATAAATATTAAATCTACATAAGATATCTCGAGAAGAAACAAAGTGCCGGGCCGGCAAAAAGGTCAATATGTTCACGCACCAGAACACCATCCGAGCATGAATTGGATCAGCAACCGCAATCATGGATGGTGCTGAAATCTCATCTCATGACAGGTCAGTGATCGATCTCAATCTCTTGTTTGGGACCATGGAGTTTCCAATCCTAGGGCTCAAACGCCTCCCTTTCTGGAGACGCACTGACCATCAGCAAGGTGCTCCATCGAATGGCCATGAATGAAGCAGAAGCATCACAGGGGTTCTGCTAAAGTCTTCCCAGTCATGTCCTTTTCTCGACAACCCTGCACAGGCTAGAGCACAAGAAATGGTTTCCCTCCTCCGTCTTCTAAAATCCGAAAAAGGACAGCCAAAGGAATGATCACGACTCTGGCCTCGTGCAATGTGACAAATCCAACCTGAATTACAGTCTAGGATGCTGCTGCATGTGTGGGGGGACCATAGTTTATTTCCACGAATATTAGGGAAAAAAAATTGTGGTCGAGAAATATCTTATGGATAGTTTTTATTTTTTATTTTTTCATTTTAGAGGAATTTCCGTCGGAATCTAAAGTTCTAAGTAGGTCCAATGCTATTTTGCTGAATAGAGTCGATAAAGGCTATGGTCATCTTGGCTTGCCTTGACGAGCTTCTCTTATCTTATCCTCGACATCGACCTTTGTTTTGGATGCAAGTTTGATACCAGCTCGAAGCACTTAATATGATGAAATCTTACTTGACAAAAGAAATTAGTATTCGAATGCGAACAAGCATATTCAATATTTGGCTAGCGACCAAAAGTTGCCCATCTTTGCTCTAGGCATGAAGTACCACGCGACAATGCCAAAAAACAATACCCAAAGAAAAGAAAAAAAAGGAAGTTCGTTCAACTTACATTTTGCACTTGAGTCACCCTGGTGAAAATTGCTGGAAAAATAATCCATCTTTATTATTATTATAATTCATAAAAGATGAAATGAAATATAGAGACGTGTACCAAGGGTTTCTTGGTTAGTTCCAGCTGATTACGACGACGTTTGTCTCTGACGAGTCAACATGCAAAGTCTGCAATTCCACGTAACTGTGCACGCATGCGATGGCATGCAAGTACTCAGAAGTATAAAAAAAAGAGAGAATTAAAAAAGGAAAAGTATAAAATGTTTTTGCAAGATCTAGGCTTCTAAAATAATATGGTTTACAGAAAGAAAGATCACTTTCGTTTGTCATTATTCGACTTACCGACCCAATTCTTTATCCTCAGACTAATTATAAAAAAGAAAAAAAAATATTAGAAGAAGATAGTTCTAGGACTGTCAAGTCAACCAAGACATGCGCAATGACATCATTGTATCTTAATTTCAGTGTCAAGGGTTGAACCTTGTCCCGTGACTGAATTGGGAACGTGGGTCGAATCTTGTCTCGTGATAAAAAAAAAATTTAGGAAAAAAATTAAAGGAAAAAAAGGGGAATGAAAAAGGTTGGGCTATGTTGAATTATTTGAAGAATTGATTGATTAGAGGATTGGCAATGTGGCACGAGCACTAGCCAGGGCCCTTCCAGGCAATCTTTTCAAGAGGCCTACGCAAGAAAACACGAAGCCCCAGCTCACCCCCCCCTCCAAAAGAAATTCTTCTATCGATCGTACGCCTAAATTCTAGATAATCAATGCAATTATTGTCGGTAATTATTTTCCGGGCCTTTTAGAGAAGTGATTGGCTACCAAAATTTGACACCGATTAGACCTTGAAAAGTAGGGCGATGATTTTTAAACAAATTAAACTATTTTGCTGACTTGACCGACATTTTCTACCGATTCTTTACCTAGCTTTTAAGACCAGCGAAATTCAACATAGAATTTATTTAGAATTTAGAACTCATTATTTATTTTTTGGAACTTACTATGTATACTTTGGTACTTGAAATTTATCCTATCATAGGTTTTGGAATCTACTCAAGTTCCACCTATATTTCTCATTGAATGATTGCAATAAATCATCACATTTAATGATCATTACTTGTTATTATAATTTACTAATCATAATTTATATTTAGATACACGAAAAATATGAAATATTAACAAAATAAAAGTTTAAGTCATAAAATGGAAATTTTAGACTAGTGATTCTAAATTACTCACTTAATATCGAACACCATAAAATATCATATAGACAAAAAAAAACACAAAAACTTATTTTAGGCTCTAGATTCCAAGTTTCACCTACTTAGAACTTGAAACTTATTTGTCGAAACATGTTTTCAATTTTTGGAACCTAAAATTTATTATGCATACCTTGTAACCTAGAATTAGACAGGTTCTCATCGATTCGGTTCTTCAATTATACATTCTATCATGAAAGCATGCTTACTCCTACCTAGCTCTCATCTCAACTCTCTTTCACGTGATGTTAAAAACCAATCTAGTTGTGCATTATTAAGAACATGTTAGGCTCCATATAATTATGATTGGATAAGTATATTGGAAATCTTAAAATTTCTCATGTAAGTATAATTGAGTTCAAAAATTTTAAAAGTATGATTAAATTCTTTAACTTGTCATGAAAGTTCAATTGATTTCTAAAACTTTCAAAAATTAAAATTAAGTCCTAAAATTTCTCAAATTAGTCCAATCAAATTGATTACACTTTTTAAAAGTTTTAAGACTCAATTGTACTTTCGTGACGAATTTCAAGACTTCAATGTTTTTTTTTAAATTTTTAGGATTCAATTGTACTTTTGTAACATGTTTTATGACTTAATTATTTTTTTTGAAAGTTTTAATATTCAATTGTACTTTCGTGATAAATTTTAAGATTTCTAGTACGCTTTTCCAATTTTGACACAATGCATTGTCTTATTGGTAGGGTTGCGAAAAAGAAAGGAGAGCGCAAGACCTCGAAAATTTGGAACCGCCCGATCGAACCCGTCCGGCCAAATTCGCTCAAACTTTTCAAACCTGGTTAGAATGATGTCCCCGGTAATTTTTTTCTTCTTCCAAAGCTTTCTCCTTCCTCAATAGGAAGCAACGGTCAGAACACTGTCCTTTAGCAGCAAAGCAGAGAGGGACCGACTTGGCTTTGGAATTTCCCGGGAAACAGTCACGAGGGAAAGTGCGAGGCAAACAACAAACAACGTTGCAACACTCCTCTGCAACAACTCTATATACATCACTCCCCTCCCTCTCTCTCTCTCTCTCTCTCTCTCTCTTATCATTGTGTTACAACCATGTCTCTCCCTTCACCTCCGCCACCGCCACACCACGGTCACGACCGGCCTGACCTCGAGTCGATCCAGGCAGTCGTAGTCTCGGTGAACAAGTTCGTCCGGCAATTCCTGGCCGACAGCGCCCGTTCTTGGAACCGTGCCAAGTCGGCTTGCATTTCAATGCTCCAGGCCCAGAAGCATGAGTACTTTGAGTTCTCGGAGCACTCGGTGCTGTCTAACCTCTACTGGGGCATCGACAGCATTGAGGTGGCGATCTGGGCCGAGTGGCCGGGAGAGCGCGAGTCCCAGCTGAGGAGCTCGGAGGGGATGCTGCAAGTCCCGGCGTTGCTCGACGAGGAAGGCACGACGTCCGGGATAGCCAACCGTGAATTGATTGCCGTCTCGTACTTCTACCTCTGTGTGGTCAAGAGGCTTCAGGGGGAAGACTGGCAGGTCGCTATGCATTTCCTTCAGGCGCTCTCCGTGTGTCCCGAGCTTGTCAGGGACGTTTTCGCGCCGGAACTCTGCGAATTGCTCTTCCTATCCGGGGCTGCGCGGTCCGAAAGCAAGAGAACGGGAGGCCATAGAAGCTCCGGGACCCCAGGACGCCTTGTTGACTCGAATGGGGAAGAAGCTCTCGAGCCGATGAAACAGATGGCCAGGAAGTTCAAGGGTTGGTTGATGTACTATCAGGTCATGCTTTATGGTGAGACCCCTCAGTGGAATTGTGCCTCCAGAGAAGTCCTGTCCTTTCAGAATGACGCAAACTGTTTGCTGTAAGTTCTCTTGTTCGCTTCCTCTTTTCCAATTCAGTAGCAGATTGGGGTCTTTTCAATTAGTTGAAGATGTTGCGTGTCTGCAATTTGAGAACTTTTCCTACGTTGCGCATTAATTGAAACAGATACATGGTGCATTCACCCAAAACATTAGTGTTACGTGTTACCCTGAACTTCAAATTGTTGGTATCATTGTCTGTTTGTCGATTTCCAGTCTGAATCAGGACGATTTGATTGGAAAACGTGTGATTGTTGCTGATCCTCATAATGGGATGTTAATCTAAACAGGGACGAGTGGTCTGCACGCATTGAATCTTCGTTCTCAATTGGAAGTGGTCGGGATTGGCCACACGATAGTGAGGTAAGCCCCAGAAAAATCTCTATACATGTCCAATTGGTTTCTATCTGATTCTGCTGGGTCATCTGGAGAAAAGAAGACCCAATAAGTGCAATGTCGGACATTAAGCATGATCTAACGAATATACATCCTCAGTTCTTTCTTTTAACTTCATGCTGCCTAATCATACCTTTCTGATGGGACCAAAAATCAATGCAGTTTCAGAAAGTGCATCCGCTTTATCCCGAGAAAGACTTTAGGGATAACAAAATGTGCAGCCATGGTGCAGCATTTGCAAATTGTGTGGAAGACTGTAAGCATTCGGGAAATGCGCCAAATTCTCACATCTACAATGCAGAAATGAAAGAAAACGGAAGTTCCAGATGTCTTCAAGACATGCTGGAGGAACCCCAGTCAGATTCATCAACTTCCACAAACTTGATCCAAGGTGATTCCGCCGAAGAAGGTGACACGGAGGTAATTCGAAGGTTATCACCGCTGTCTTCAGTACTGTCATATTCCGCTAAATGGTCTTATTCATGTGACTGAAAATGAGAGAAACTCACAGTGAAATTGTCATCATTGATCAGGAAGCTAAGGAGGATATTGAGAGCTCCATTAGAAGGATGAGAATTGATGTGGAACTCCAAGAAATGGACACTTTTTGTAGGTCAGTTTCTCATATAGTCAAGTTTTAACCTAAATTTTCATTGTTGGTTACAGAAGTTAAACTTTTTCAGCGAAATATGAATGGCATTTGTGCTGTATAGGAATCAACAAGGTCCATGCTCTACTTCAGAGCCTGAGTGCAGAGCAATATGCACGGCAGGTCTTCCCCGGTCTCCCCGACATCGAAGATGCATGAGGGCTGCAGAAGTAAACATCGCTAGGATCTTTGCCGAAACACTACCCGATTCCTTTGGTGACTTTAATGAATCCCTCTTGGAGCTCAGAGACAGAAAGCAGAACAATAATGCTAGTTGGAATCTCCGTGTGGATGAGTTGAAGACATCTGAGCAACATGATCGCCAGCTCTTCAATCAAATAGCTGCCACGTCGCAGCAGAATCATAGGGTCGCACACAAGAGTCCACAAAAGTCTCTTGCTTGGAAAGAGAACAAATCGCGTGTGCAGAATAAATTGACAAAAGAAGGTCTGCATTCAGAGAAACCTTCCCATGACCTGATAGGGATATTTGAGAAAGCAGTCTCACAACTATGTTTCTCGGAAGGATTGAGGAAGCTCAATGAAGAAAACATCGTTGAGATCACAGCCATATACGAGACTCTGAACGACAAGAAAGGAGTTAAGCATGCAGCGCTGAAGGATGTGCTTCTGGATCAGCTGCTAAAAGCCATCTCAACTTCCAAAGAGGAGAGGGTGATTCGAATGTCAGTTTCTATCTTGACCACCATTGCTTTAACCAACCAGTCGGTTTTGGGTGACATGAGAAAGAAGGGTCTCCAATTATGTGACTTGGCGAGTGCTCTGAAAAGAAATGTGCATGAGGCGGCAATTCTGATTTATCTGATCAATCCATCTCCTACAGAAATCAAGACTCTGGAATTGCTGCCTAATCTTGTGGAGATAGTATGCACTTGGAGCAGTTATAAGCTCCAGCGGACATCTGTCTTGTTGACGCCTCCAATGGCATCACTGATGATCATTGAAATGTTGGTCACCGCATTTGACAATGCCACCAACAGTGCGCACCTCGCAGCGCTCAACTCTCCCAAAGTCCTTCACGGGCTACTAGATGTGGCGAGAGACTCGGGTGCTGAAGAATCCATCTCTCTGGCTAGAATCATTGTGAAGTGCATGCAGTTCGATGGGCAATGCAGAGTCTACGTCTCCCAGTCTACCCCTATTTCTCCATTTATTAGCCTTCTTCAGAATAACAAGAGGCCTGCCAAGTTCATTGCGCTGGAGTTCTTTCATGAAATCCTTTGCATGCCAAGGTAAAATGTGAAACATATAGATCGTACCAAATAAAGAAAACTGCTTTAATGGCAGTGTCAACAATGAAAATTTCAGGTCAATTTCCAGTAAGAAAAAAATTAAATGATGACAACTCTTGCTATCCAGTGTTGTGGAAACCATACTAGAGATCAAACCGGTCAAACACCACACAAGAAACTGCACCCAAACCCAGCTCAATTGTATCAGAAAGTTCCATAATCGCATTTTTCCTTCTGGCAGGTCAGCAGCTAACAGTCTACTGCAACGGATAAGGAATGAAGGAGGCACTGACATCATGAACATGCTGATGCTGTGTGTCCAAAACTTGCAGTCTCATCATCAGCTCTTCGCTGCAAATTTATTGCTTCAGTTGGACACATTGGTAGGGTTCCAATCTTGAAATAGATAAGTCTGCATACCACTAGGAACTGCATCAGCCCAACATTTTCTTCCTTCAGATAATTGATCAAACATAATTATTGATCATGCAGCTAACATAAATTTCAGGGCACTGGCTCTCTAAAGAAGCTTTTTGTGGGATAAACTTGTGCAGGAGAACCAATCTGGCAGTAGCATGTACGTTGAAGAGGCCATGAAGGTCCTCCTTGAGTCACTGACACCCAAAGAAGACCCTAAGATGCATCAACTATCAGCATTCATCCTAGCGAACCTCGGAGGAACTTATTCTTGGACTGGGGAACCATATACAGTGGCTTGGTTGGTAAGAAAGGCTGGGTTGGCCTCCATGCACCACCGAAATATGATCAAGGACTTTGATTGGGAAGATCAAAGCCTAGTGGTATGGCATAATAAAAATTTCTTAACATTCTGTCATTTCCAAGTGATTCGAATTGTTATATTGTATTTCATTCTAACTATTACAATGCAGGATTCAGAAACCGACTCATGGTGTGGCAAAATTGCAAGGAACATAATCAAGATCAGAAATCCTGTCTTCCAAGCTCTTGAAATGGGCTTGAATAGCAAGACGAAGAGGGTGTCTCGAGACTGTCTTACTGCAATCACGTGGCTTGGGTGCGAAATTGCCAAGAGTGTGCATACTCAGAGATACTCTGCATGCGAGATCTTGCTGGGTGGGCTAGAGCAATTCCTGCATCCTGGGGTGGACCTTGAAGAGAGGCTTCTAGCTTGCTTTTCCATATACAACTATGCCTCCGGTAAAGGTAATGAGAGACCTTACGTGGAGGTTAATCTATTTCTGATGTGATTCAACCGATTTATATGATTTGAGATAAATGACTTCATAATTGATCTTATTTCATAATTCCAGTTGTAGTCCTAAAGACCTCTATCCCCTAGGGCATGAAAAACACGTGCCGAGCTTGTATGAGACATGAACTCAAGAGTGCAATTTAGTACTTGTGCACTTAAATGAATTTCATTGTGCAGGAATGCAGAAACTCATTCATTTCTCGGAAGGGGTGCGGGAATCGCTGAGGCGCTTCTCAAACATCACTTGGATGGCAGAGGAACTGCATAGAGTAGCTGATTTCTATCTACCGAACAAATCGGTCAGTAGCTTATCATATCATACTCCAAAACAATTCAAATAATCACATCTACTTGGCTCTCTAAAATAGCCGTTATGCTGATGAAAGCAGCGCATATCCTGCGTCCACACACAAGTTCTCGAGGTTGGTCATAGCAGTAGTGGAGCAATAAATGCTCTTATTTACTACAAGGGACTTCTCTGCAGCGGACATTCAGACGGGTCGATAAAGGTTATCTTTTTGTCCTTGAAACACAGTATCAGCAGTGTCAGTCCTTTGCAAACATGTTAGAAATTATCTGAAAGTTGGATTTAAACCTTATACCATCAATAAAAAAAGGCATCGTGGGCATTTTATGAATCAGGGTACTTGAAAATTAGAATAAAACATTCAGCAATGAGAAACTAAATGAGGCAGATCCCTGCACACGACAGATGTGGGACATCAAGGGGCAATCTGCCACACTCATGTGGGACAAGAGGCAGCACAAGAAGGAAGTGACCTGTTTTTCACTCCTTGAGCAAGGGGAAAGCCTTTTGAGTGGATCTGCTGACAAGACGATCAGGGTATAATTAGATGAATCTCCTCAATTTAATACCAACCTTTTTTCATCACACGTACAAGATTTATGTTGGTTTCAGTCACATGAAACCTATCTTATGTTGGCAGGTCTGGAAACTGGTCCAAAGGAAACTAGAATGCTTGGAAGTGATATCCTTAAAGTATCCCATTCGGAGAATGGACACACTCGGAGAAGTGATTTTCGCAATCATACCAGGCCATGGAATTAAGGTACCATCCAAGCTATCGTCATATCAGTATAACCGCAAACAGAAGTCATTTAGCGAAAGGAAGATATTGAAGAATTTGCTGCTTTCGGGAGGAGAATATTTAATTTGAGAACTCATTTTCCAGGTTATTGATGCATCAAGAACAGTCAAAGAAATTTGCAAGAGTAAAAATGTGAAGTCCATGTGTGTAATCCATGGAAAGATATATGCCGGCTGCAAGGACTCAAGTGTACAGGTTGGTTTCCCTGGATCTAGACATAAGTTCGAAACAACTCCTAGTGATAAAACTGCGCTAATTGATGTCATTCATCTTGTACTCTCAGGAAACAATTCTAGTGAACAACAGAGAGCGAGAGATCAAAGCGCCGTCAAAGAGCTGGATGATGCAAAAGCGGCCCATAAATTCAATTGTCAGCTACAAAGACTGGATGTACACTGCGAGTATGGTTGTCCACGGGTCGAATGTTAAGGTGAGGACATAAGTGCGATTCGCGTGTTTGTGCTAGAAAAACCTTGGAATGACTAGAGAAAAACCACACCAGGAATGGAGAAGAAACCGTGAAGCCGAGATGAGAATAGCGGTGCAGAGAGGAGCAAATGTGCTTGCCATGGGAGTGGTTGAAGACTTCATATATCTTAATTGCAGCTCATCGGCCAGTGCCCTCCAGGTTGATCCATCTTCCTCCATTTAAAGTAAAAAAGGGAAGGAGTAAATACCAATTCATCCGAGAATAAATGCAATGACCACATGCACTATCTAGCAAGTTCCCTATATTTCATAATTAAAATTAAGCACATCCAAGTACCAACGTTCACTGATTGGATAAACTATGAGATTAGTATAAATGAATGTCTGGTGGCATATTCTCTGCTCCCTGCTTTCTGTTTGACTGATTAACCAGACTAATGAAAACAGATATGGTTGAGAGGGACAGCACAGAAAGTGGGGAGGATTTCTGCTGGAGGGAAGATAACAAGCCTTTTGACTGCGAATGACGTTGTCATTTGCGGTACAGAGGCGGGGCTTATTAAGGTCAGTGTGCAGTGAATATCTTCTTCATAAATTTGTCTCCATGACTATAATCAGTGTCAAACATTCTAGTTCACGATTTGGTATGTTGACTGATGCGACAAAACATGAACAGGGATGGATTCCTTTGTGATCGTTGCAGCAATTTGGCTGGCATTGTCCTTCTTTTTCTGGTGTAGTGCCTGGCAGAGGGTCATTGACAACGGTAAACAATTATTGGTGCGGCGCAATTCTCTTCGTGGTGTAAAAAGCAAAGTGTGCAAACTCAAATGTAGGAAAGTACATACCATATAGATATATTACCATTAGTAGTTTTCTGTACCTTTAAAAGAAATTCATTGTGATGATGATGAACTCAGATGCCATAGTATCCTTTTTTTTTCTTTTCTTGATTCAGTTGAGCAACTGAGGGGATCATTTTTTTTTTTTGCAAGAAATGAAATGTAAAACATACGTCACATTCTGAACAAAGAAACATGTTACATGTGAAACTCGCAGTACAAATAAGAGGATACAGGGAGAATGAATGTTGATCATTGATGGCATAATGGTTTGAATTATAAGTTTAGGTGGTGTACAAGAATAGTGACTTCACTGCAACAAGAACCCAAGACATGAACGATGAGCAACGCTCTCTCTCTCTCTCTGTGAAAGAACTTTCTCTCTAGCCACAATGGAGGTAGCTCATCTCAACTCTTTAAACCCAACTCACCCCACCATAAGCCCGGATCCTCTATTCTCTCCAATGCCCCCTCTCGTTTCCTTCCTCATTGCCTCCTCTACAATCCTACCTAGTTTTTTTTCTCTCCTTCATCTTCCCTCTGCAACCTCACCTTCTGCCTTCCATTGGTCGTTTCTCAAAATGGCAGATGATTCACCCACGCGAGATCGTGTGGCATCGCTGTGCTGAACACTGGGTGGGCGTTGTTCTGGAGATGACCTTGCAGTGATGGATGGTGTGTTTTCTACGGACAAAATCAGAGAATGCTAATCCACGGACTTCCGTTTGAATGGATTTCTGATGAAACAGTACGACGAGCAGCCATCAAAGCAGGAGAAATTCTGATCTGAGAATTGAATGAGTTACTCTATCCTTAAACAAACATGACAAGGCTATGATAATTTGGATCTTTTGAGACATCTTAAAGCAGGTTACCCTAACTAGCATCGAAGGAAAAGTATTGTGGGTGGATTATTAGTACCGAGTGTCTGCCCCGCTCTTGTTGTTGCTCCGGAAAAATTGGTCACTATGCTACATATTGTGAAGACATTGCCTTAAATGAAGCCCGATATGGCTAGGGACAATGGGGTTGATTTTGGCTGGAATGACCAGGTCCATTGACGGCAAGAGTGATCGTGGGGCTCTAGAGCTTGGAAAAGGGCGGCTTTGACTCAAGGATGGTGAAAGGGGTAGGAATGAATCGAATCTCACATTACCCTAGGTGTGGTAAGGTGAATCCCATATTGCTTAAGTATGGTGAGGTGAATATTCATATATGGGATGACACTTGAATGAGGCCTTTTCTAGGTGAAGCCTAGAGGAACAAAAACCATGTGGGCTCCAGCCCAAAACTATTGTAACCAAAATAAAGAATGGCAACTTCTGGAAAATTTGGAATGAGTGCAAAAGTTGGAGGGAGAAATGGAACCAAAATAAAGGACAACTTCTGGAAAATTTGGAATGAGTTCATAAGTTGGAGGGAGAAATTATTTTTAGAATGCTTTTCTGGTGGCTTTCATCGATCTACAACACTCACCCTCTATCTCTATATAATAGCAGAACTCCTATGAAAACATCTCACACTAAACACACACGGAGTCTTTGACACTCCTTTTGACAACAACAAAAGTCCACAAAGCAAAAATAAAAGCACACAAACAATAAATGACAGCAACAACGCTCGCAAGACAAATATATGTAGTAGCAATGACGCCCTCTAATTTTCATGGCATGCATGTGACACAGCCCAAGAGTGGGGAGCCCGAGACAATGACATAATTCGGCCATCCATAGACCTAGCTAAGGGATTCTCTTGAGCCCGTGACCGTTCAAATTCCAAATGGCTATCCTGTCCTGTTCGTCTTTTCTGCTCGTCCCTTTGTGGCCAGAAGATTATGTCCAGAAGGATTTCGTAGGGTTTCAAGGCCTCGCCATGCAGACTGGCCATGGCATGCCATCCTTGGGCTGTCCCATGTAATAGATCCTACTATAGCCTTGTAATGATGGTATGTATTCAAATATGACTGTTGGATCAATGAAGGGATCAACGGATCAGATGAGTTTGGGCATTGTATAAATACACGCTCCTTTACTCTCAAAATACTCTTATGGTTGAGTGAGGTATTGAAAGGTTGATTTAGGATCGTTCCTAAGGCTGCACGGGTGTGAATTGTTCAGTGTGAATCGACCGACCCGTGACACATGCATGTGCATGCATTAATGAAGGAGAGAAGAAAATGGATGTACACGGACTCTTATTTACTCTTCCTTTGATCCATGCACTGAATGAAAGACAACAAAGGAAGCCCACGATTTTTACTTTGGCTAATTTTTCTTGTGACTCCTCTCTCTCTTCATTTATGTTGTCCCTTTTCTTTTGACTTTCTTTTTCGGCTGAGGATGTGATCAATGATAATCTTAAATGAAAACCCTGCGCAATCTTCTTCTTCCTCTTCTTCCAACATCCACCATAAAAAGGAATTTTGAAGAATACTAACAACCAAATCTAGAGTTCAGTAACCAATGTGCTCAAATCTTCAATAATCAATTTTATAATATTTTAAAAAAATTAGACAATATTGTTGCGAACGGGACTTGGGCTTCCTAAATGCTATTCTATGAGAAACAATCAGGCTCAATTGTGGAAGAAGAATCAATTCTAGGAACTCCTTCTAATGCAATGTGTTAGGATACATGTGTGAGTTGTGTTAGAGAAGTAGTCATATATCAGAGAATTGATGTGGTGTGGGGCATTTAATATATACTAGTTGGCCTATAACTCACTAGCTTAAGCTTTTGAGTTAAGGTGGCTCCAACCGGATATATTGATGGGCTTGGACTTGGGCTTCTCCCTTGGAGATCTCCCCATGTAAAGGGTATTAGACTTATGTTGTGCACTCCCCAACAACTCAATGCACATTGTCCCTTTTGTTCTTGTGTGTAAACAGATGGTGTGAGGGAATGAAGGATTGATTCAAAAGGAAAATCTATTGAGCAGAGAGGAAAAGTGGCTGTTCAATTGGTTTTGATGAATGCAGTAGACTCTATTCCTTCTGAGGCTTCATAAAGCAAGGTCGTGACCAACTCTACAATTAAAGAGCTAGTGACAACTTTTCTTTGGGTGATGGGCATATAGTACTCCAGTGTCTCTCTTGAAGAGGAAAGCTGTTGACAACAGAAGGCGAGTTCCTAGAAAAATCAAAAGCTATGGGCAATGCAATTTATTGGGATGGATGAGATTGAGATGCATCCCCTTGAGATTCATGTCGTTGCTTCTACCGACTTAAGTGAATGAACTCAAGTGGCTAGGCTTGATAATCTTCCAAGTGACATGTGAAAGATTATGTTTGAATTGTTGTAAATTTGGGCAATCTTCTAATAATTTAACGTTTGCCAGACTTAGTTGCTCAAGAAAGGTCCGATATAGTTCTCCCCACTTGTTGTGTATGGAGAACTACTCTGTTCCTATAAGATTAACAATTCCTCATGTTACTCCTACTGGGGCAATCAATCTTGGTTTGGATAAACCTCACGAGTTTGATAGCATGTGCTGTATATTTAAAGTAAATGACTTTATTTGAGGAGCCCCCAGTGCAGGTTTCTCCAGTTGCACACCTTGGCTAAGGAGAAGATAAAGAGGCAGATGCTTAGTATTGTGGTGCCCGTCAAGGTGCTAACATCAACAAATCATATTAAGGGGTAGGAAAATCTAGTAGATGATTTACTGGTGCCAATAATCACATTTTGGCTAATCTTTCTTCAACTTCTGAAAAAGAAAATTACATAACCAGGCCAAACTTGCCAAAATAGAAAATTGAGTAAATTTGTTGGCATCATACACCGACATCACATATACACCGGTGTGACACAGACTTATGCCACTTGCGTCTTTTGTAAATGGGCGGAAATGGGCATATGCCCCCACTCATGTGACTTAGCCAATTCGGCCATGCCTTGGTCCCCACGTGCCCATGCACTCCGTTGTGTGTGCCCATGTGTGTTGCCCGTGCGCTTGGTCATGTGTCCCTATGTGCCTATGTGCAAATGGACTGTGCGCTTGGCCTCGTGCCTATGTGCCTATGTGCCCGTGCCGATGTGCCTATGTGCCTAGTGAAGGTGGACCATGCACTTGGTCGTGTGCTTGTGCCTATGGTCGTGTGCTTGTGCTCGTGCCTATGTGCCTAGTGAAAACTATACCGTGTGCTTGGCCCAGTGGCCATGTGCTTGGTTGTGTGCCCGTGCCCATGCCTATGTGCCTATGTGCCTAGTGAAGGTGGACCATGCACTTGGTCGTGTGCTTGTGCCTATGGTCGTGTGCTTGTGCTCGTGCCTATGTGCCTAGTGAAAACTATACCGTGTGCTTGGCCCAGTGGCCATGTGCTTGGTTGTGTGCCCGTGCCCATGCCTATGTGCCTAGTGAAAACTAGACTGTGCGCTTGACCCCGTGCCCATGCGCTTGGTCGTGTGCCCGTGCCCATGCCCATGCATGTGCCTATGTGCCTAGTTAAAAAGTGGATCGTGCACTTGGCCCTGTGCCTATGCCTATGTGCACCGTGTGCCTTTGGATAAAGCGGACCGTGCACTTGGCCTTGTGCTCGTGCCTATGTGCACTATGTGCCTATGTGGATTGTGAGCTTGGCCTGTGCTCGTGCTTATGTGCACTGTGTGCCTTTTGATAAAGCGAAAATGTACTGTGTAACATCCTTGAAAACTGACCCCGTAAGGATCGGCCATGAGGTCTTGAATGTGTCAACTATGAGCTATTGGCCATGGATCGATTAGTTTGATCAGCAAGGATCAATGATCAATCATGGTCTAATTGACTGACCAGCCATGAACTGGTCGAGATGTTGGCCATGAAAGGTATACCGACTATACTAATGGGAATGGACTACCAGCACATAAGACGACTTTTCGATCACGAGAATTGGTCATGGGACGATTTTGGATTGGCGGATGGTCATGGGTCGATCCGACCGGTCATAGCGCTTGGCCGCGGGTGATTCTACCCAGTTGTGTGCCGATACACGGATGATCTGACTTGATCAAAAGTGATCATCTTCTGACAAAAAATGTATCATTCTCTATTTAATTTTTAGTGATTTGAAAGAAATCTTGAATTTGTGATGTTCGATCATGGATTGATATTGCATCGGCCATGAACCATGTAGATGGATCGAGTGTTGATCAGAATGAGCCTCGGGATAGACCCAGCTATTCCATTGTAATTCTTAAGGTCCATAAGTGCACTGGCTTAGTGCTAAGCCATGGGTAGCCTTGGAATTGGCTTTGTATCGATCCAAGGACCAATGACCGAATTATGAGGGAAAGTCGCACTAGGCTTAGCAGTAGGCCTAGGGATCGGCCCGAGGGCCAATCCTAGAGCCACCCAGGGCTGGCCATGCTAACCTAAGGCTCGGCCATTGTGCCTACCGTAGGGCCGACCCATCGCCCGAGGAAGCGGTTTGGGCGAATTTGGGATATGTGGCCCGTGTTAGGGAAATTCCTTATAATATTTTGAAGATGACAAAATAAATCAAAGGCTACTAATGTATGCTTCTGAGTCTAGATAAAGCAGACAGAGAAGCATATGAAGCCTTTGAATCTGGATGAAGAGACACATATTCTGAGTCTGTCCGTACCAGATGCAAAACTTGAGTCTAGCATATTCTGAGTCTGTCCATACCAGATGGGAAACTTAAGCAGACTCAGAACATAAGTCTGTCAGACTCAGAATGAAATTACAGGATAAGATCACAAACGGTCAAGTATTTCACTTACTTTATTTATATTGATTCTGCTGTATCAAATTGATTAGTAGGATCAATCAACAGACAACTTTCAAAGAAGAATGGAACACTTATGGAAGCCCGGATTCTGATTGTATGGGTGAACATAATCCAAGGGGATCCAATCTACCTCCAACAGTCAAAAAGACTTACCTTATAAAGTCTGTCCGGGAAAGGGAAGACGAAACTCTCAAGGAAAGAGCTAACGGTCGAGTGTGGCTTGGAGAGTATATAAGGATAGGATGAGACCTAGGAGACTAGAAAGGATAAATATATTTTAAGGCTGATTCAATTCTTCACTAGTTGTCTGAAAAAGAGCGAAATCGAGTGATCCTAGTGAATTACCAAGAAAAGTGACTCTGTGAGACTCATCATCACCAAGTACTAACACTCAAGAGTGTGTAATCACCTTTGATCATATATTGAAATCCAGCCTATTGGCTGATTGCCTGGAGAGTGGACGTAGGCTTGTCTAAAGCCAAACCACTATAAATTGTGTTTGCGATCTTCTCTACTTTTTCTATGTAATTTCAATTTGTAGATTGCAAAAGATTGTTATTACTTGCGTATAAAGTTCTACTACACCTATTCACCCCCCTCTAGGTGTTAATACTAGTTTACAATAGCCCGGATCTCGGGCATATGTAATTTGGTTTTCTGAAACATGTCATATGATCCATTTTTCGGCCTCAAAACAGACTCGGATGGTGGAATTCTCCAGACTGCCTTCTTGGGTAAGAAAATGACAAAAGAGGAAGAAATTTCTAGAAACCCTCATTAATGTTACTGGATAAGCCTTATCTCTACTTTTCAAACCTTATGATTGCGGTCAAAAATATCTAGAGGGAAATAATGAGGGCATATTACACATGGACCAGTGGAAAAGTGCAAAGCGGGCCACCAATAATGACATCTAGGAGCTTAGACCGCCAAATAATGACTTTTTAGGCCACTCATGCACTTTAGGCTCAATTATTGGTGGGGCAGGCTTGCCACTTGGAAGCTTTGGAATGGACCATTTGGACCGGTAATTATGACACCAGGTAGTATAAATAGGAGGAGAGCTCTTCACTCCTCACTCTTTGCCATCCATTTTCCTCCTCCTCCACTCTCTTGGCCACCCCTCATCCTACGCCTCTCACTCTCTCCTTTTCGGCTCCCAAGCCAAACCGTCACTCCCCTAGTTGTGTTCTTAGTTTGAGGGTCATCTAGGTAAGTATAGTTTCTTCATTTTTCTAGTGTCGTTCACAATGTCGTCGACCCTAGGAAACTCTCTCGAACAAGCCGAGGGTAGATCGATTGAAAATGATGTATTCTATGCTTTGTTCATGCCTTTGGATACTTGTATGAATGGAATGAAGTCACGCTTCATTGCTTTTGTTCTGTACAAGTCGAGGTTCGCCCATAGCCATAAAATGTGATTCGGTATTGGGGTGTACCGAGTTTGCGTCTTGGATTGGTGTGGGGTTTCTCCATACTTGTTACTTGAGCGAAACCTTGGGCTTAAGCTCATTCGTGTTATTATTGTCACAAGAATTCGTGATTTTATGACACGTGCAATATGTTTGAGCACGAGACGCACACTTCATGGCATGTGCATTATGTTTGAACATGAGAAGCATAATTCATAACACGTGCAATATGTTTGAGCATGAGAAGCATAATTCATGTCACGTGTATTATATTTAAGCATGAAAAAGCATGATTAATAGCACGTGCATGAGACTCGAGTCCACCCTCCCAAAGGGATAGGTACTTGAGCAAAGATAAGAAAAATATAAGAAAATTTGGCTAGAGACTTAGGTTTGAGTCTCAAGCATATTAACAAGGTTTGAGTCCTAGAGGCTGGGAACTAGCTAGGAGCTCGGTTAGAAAGTCCGAAATGAATTGGGTTTGAGTCCCAAGACGGCACCAAGAAGACTTGGGTTCGAGTTTCGAGCACAAGAGAAAATATGAATAAATATGGCATGCATGAGTAAGAAAGAAAAACTAGAAATACATAAGCTCATGGTATGCATCATGTTCACGAATCATAGTAAGAGTTGTCATTTCACGTGCAAGAAGCATGTTTGCATCTTTGAAATTGGTTTGCCTTCGACATGGTTTGCATAAGATGTTTGACTGGAGTGATGATTTTGTGATGTGCTAGTCGAAGATAAGGACTATGATTACTGAGTATTCTAAGTACTCACCCCTGTTTTCTTATAGGTACTTAGCAAGCATAGCAATTTACTTTGGGTGTTCTGTAAAAATTGATATATCATATACAGACATAATAGATGTAGAAACGGACATCACGTATCGGAAAGTCATGTCAACGGATTGGGTTGAGAAGGGATATAATGAGTTAATCCCTATGTTCTTTAAGGCCTGGTATAGGTGGTATGATGGAGCTTGGGTTGGACCGCTTCGTGAATTCGACATTCCCAGCCATGACGAGGAGGACGACCCATCCAAAGACTTAGATTAGGCTTATATGTATATCGGCTAAGTAGTGGTGATAGGGTTCCCAAATTTTGGGCTAGTACCTCCATAGTGGAGATAAGGAAACCTTAGTTTGTGATGTTGTAATACGGCCCAAATTTTGATGTAGAATATGAGGCCAAGACTGGCCGTGTACTCTTTACCACGTGTATAATATAGTAGAAGTTGTGGTATATATCTCATGTTCCCATATTGTTTGTGTGTTGGGGAAAATTGGGATGTTATGCATTTCGCTTACACATTATAATGAGTCAAACGAATTTGGGATGGCGACAAAACCTGGGGTGTCGCAAAATAACCCCCAGCTCGATGCCCTGATCTAAGGGGTTGTGACATACCAAGTAAGTAACTTGATGTGCACAATTAAGCGAAAATGTCCATCATGCACTTAGCCGTGTGCCTATGTGCCCATGGGATTGTGACGGCTTTTTGAGAAACTTCACTCGGCCCTTCATGTGACTTTAGCAAATAGGAGGTGATGGGGTTCCGCCGCCCCTCGGTACTTCATGCATCGTGTCCCTCCATGCATCCTTGTTCCTAATAAGATTGCATATCATGCCTTTGTCCATTGGACATGCCCGAGCATCGTACCCTTGTCTAGTGAGGATCGTGCCTTGGACCATTCGGTCGTGCCCTGCATCGTGCCTTGCATCATGCCTGGGATTGTGAGTATTGTGCCCTACATCGTGCCTTGCATCGTGCCTAGGACTGTGCCCATCGTAACCTGTATCATGCTTTGATCTGAGTGGAATCGTGCCTTCACTTGTGGTTTTTTGGCTTGCCATTTGGGCCTTGCACCGTACCCATGGTCGAGTGCAGTGCTCTGCATCGTGCCCATGGCTGAGGATCGTGACTAGGTCCAGTGCCCTGCATCGTGCCCATGCCCATGTGGATTGACCGTGGTCATCATGCCTTGGCCATGTGGATCGACCGTGGTCATCGTGCCTTGGCCGTGTGGATCGATCATGGTTGAGTGCCTTGGCTGTGTAGATTGATCTTGCATCGTGCTCGCGGTTGTGTGGATCGATTTGCGCCGGCTATGTGGATCGTACCTTTCCCTGCAATTATTTAGTCTGTAACGGCAGTTTTCATATTTTACCTACGGTTTCTTGGTCGGCCGTTTGCATCATGCCTTGCATTGTGCCCATGGTCAAGGATCGTGACCAGTCTAGTGCCTTGCATTGTGCCCATACCCATGTGGATCGACCATGGTCATCGTACCTTCGCTATGTGGATCGATCGTGATCGATCCTACATCATTCCATGGCCATGTGGATATTGCCCATGGACCGTGTGGATCGACCCTTGCATTGTGCCTCGGTCGTGTGGATCGATCCTGATCAATTTGGGCTAGCCGTGCAGATCGATCCTGGTTGTGTGCCTTGGCCGTGTGGATCGTGCCCATGGACTGTGTGGATTGATCTGGGCCAATTGTGCAAATCGATCCTAGTCAAGTGCCTTGGCCATGTGGATCGTGCCCACGGACTGTGTGGATCGATCGTTGCATCGTTATACTACTTACTTTTACCAAAAAAAAAAAAAAAACAACTGCGAAAGCATTTGATTTTCCCATTTTCAGCCTTGGCTTCTCAGGTTACTGTTCATCTCCTCCCAAATTTTGCTCCCCTGCTATTGCTCACACTAAACTTCGAGCTACCGGTCCGGCCGATTCAAGGCTCCATTGGAGCTCATTTTTGGAGGGATTGCTCCTCTCCCTTCGGTCTACATTCTTACCGAAACATTTGAGACAGGTATGTCCTAATCTTCCAAAATATTAGATCTAGGATAGAGTTTCTGCACTGCGATTCTTGGTATGTCTTAAGCTATTCTGACTTTGGGGGCTTGCAAATAAAATCGCCGGAAAATGGACATGTGGTAGTTTGGCCGGATTTTTTTTGCCGTTGGCACTTAATTGTACATTTCTGAACTTTTGGCACTTACATATCCTCCTGTGCAAAGTTTTGGCATTTGAGGGGTCCATACGTCGGACGGCATCATAGGATTCCAGTTCTATTGTGTTAGCCTTTGGGATTGGAGTAATGATTAACAGGGATAGTCGAGTGTATTCGTATTTCATAGTGAGAGGTGAAATTCTTGGATTTATGAAAGACGAGCAACTGCGAAAGCATATAATTTTCACTTTCGATTCAAACTCGCTAGTACTGTTCACACATCCTCTTCAGCAAGTTCCCCGAATCACTATTCATCTTGTGTTGCCGGCCACTGTCTAGGGCCTGGCAATCCCGGTTGACCCTCGCCCCACTGTCGCTGGCCCTTCTCAGCGATGGTGGGGCGACAATGGTAGCAGTGGTGAGGGCTGACGAACCCTCCCCATTTTTTTTCATATAAAATTAATTTTAATTTTTTTTTCTAGTCTGACTTGGATAATTTTTTTCTTAAAATTGCCATGTGGATGTTTTATTTTGAAAAAAATGCTCCGTCAGCAAATAAAATCACCATAAATGAACATGTGGTAGTTTGGCTGGATTTTTATTTTCTAGTTACACTTAACTAATCCTTTTTTTCTCTGATTTTAGCACTTAAGTATACATTTCCGAGCTTTTGGCACTTAAGTGTCCCCCTGTACCAAGTTTTGGCACTCCAGGGTTCCGTACGTCAGATAACATCATAGGATTCCGGCCCTATTGTGTTAGCCTTTAGGATTGGAGCAATGATTAATAGGGACAATCAGTGGCATTCGTATTTCATAGTCAGAGGTGGAATTCTTGGATTTATGAAAGATGAACAACTGCGATTTATATCCTTTACCAAAAAAAAAACAACTGCGATTTGTTTACTGTACACTTCCTCTCTAATTTCTGCCCGACTCGCCTGATCGCCCTCTGGTTCGGGGAGCTCCAGCGATCGCTCCGGACCTCCATTAGGGCTAATTTTCGGTGGTTTTCCTCACATCCCACAGGGCAACACCCTTGCTGAACGAGAGCTCCCAGGTATGGCTGCATTCCCTGGAATCTCAGATCTGAGTTAGGGTTTGTTCTGGTCTTCTAAACTGCTGATGTTCTAGCTATGGCTGGAATCGGAGACTCTGGCGATGGTAGGAAACTTCCATTGATTGGGAAAACAACTAGGGGAGAGTATTATACTAGATGCGGTAGGAGTCGGCCTCCGCTTTCTTGATGTAGATCCCGTGCTAATCTGTCCGCTAGGGATGATGCGACTGAGCTGAAGGAGACGGCTAATACGCTGGTCTCTGCCTAAGGTCGAAGGACTAGAATGGATGATTCGTTTGCTCGAAATCCCAGAGATGGAACTACACTCCCTCGTATTGGTCAGGCTAACCATACGAGGGAGGATTTCAACTCCCAAAGGCTTACACAGACTCGCCAGAATGAGAATAGAACCGTGGCATTCCCTCGTACCTGGGCAAATGTTGCGAAGACTGCTTTAATGGGGTATGAATTAGATTATTTTGATCCTGTTGAGGTTGATAGTGAGCCGGTTGCCTATTTCCCGGATGAAGCCCTCGCTGGGGTTGATCCTCTATGGCCGGAATGCTTGGTTGGCTATTTTGTTGGTAAAAAACTTCCGTTCAAACTGGTTGAGACAGCCCTAACGCATGCTTGGGGCTCCAAACTCGCGGATGTTAAGGCTGACGACAAAGGATTCTTTTTCTTTAGAATTCCGGATGCCAACTTCAGGAGAGTTTTGCTGGAAAAGGGGCCGCTGACAGTTGTAAGAGTCCCTCTTGTTCTTCAGCGATGGGAACCGCTTATGGAGTTGAAGAAACATGATCACTCCAAAATACCGGTCTGGATCAAGCTGAAGAACATCCCATTTGTGTTGTGGTCTAAGAGAGGCATTAGGGGTATTGCTAGTTTGGTTGGCAAGCCCCTCTATGTAGACCAGAATACAGAACAAATGAAGAACCTGGCCTATGCCCGTGTGTGTGTTGAGATTAAGGCTACTGATGTTAGGAGGGACTCAGTAAAAGTGTTTATGAAAGGCACAACTCGGGAGGTGTCTATCGAGTATGAATGGCGACCCACCTCATGTGCAAAATGTGGAGTGTTTGGTCACAACTGCAACCCACAGGTTCCCCGCAAGCGCACTGACTTGGCCGCACCAACAGGTAACCAGACGGTCCTGGAGAATTCGGGAGGGGATAATGCCATGCTTGAGCATTGAGATGGGGATAGAAGGAAAACAACTGATCAGATTGCAGCTGCATCGAAAGCTAAGGCTCCCCTTAATACTGATGTGAACCCCTCCCATCCCCGGGAAGAATAGGTGAACAAAGAAGATGACTGGTAGATCCAATCTGCAGCTAGGCGTGCACTTAGGCGGCAAGCTAAGAAAAACAAAAGATTCAACTCTGCACCTCCAAAGAAACTACCTGCATCGCCTCCTCCTCTGTCCAAACCATTAACAGAGGATAAGGAGCATCGTTGTTTTGATGAAGCAGTAAGGCAAATTGCTGGTGGCTGTCATACGGATATGGAAGTTTCTTAGGGCACTTCAACTTCTGAGGAGGACCTAGATGAGTCTGAAGGCAGCAGTTATGAAGATGAGTCCCCTAATGAAAGGAAAAACAAGGTTACGTCCTCTGGTAACAAGCAACAGGAGGGCACTGCCGAAGACCCTATGATACTCTCACGTGTTCCAGATTCGCAAGCTAATAGTAGCCCGATCCAGAGCAGTCCCCCTCGGGATGCATCTCCCCTGCCTCAACGTATGAGTCGTCGGCGGGCATCCAAACGCAGGTAGGCATCCATTGGCCTCCTCCTATATATACTTATATTTTGCTGTCAAACATTAGGCTATGAATTTTGGTTTTTGGAACAT
Source organism: Corymbia citriodora subsp. variegata (assembly GCA_014858505.1). Lineage (NCBI taxonomy): Eukaryota > Viridiplantae > Streptophyta > Magnoliopsida > Myrtales > Myrtaceae > Corymbia > Corymbia citriodora. Next base: position 37,908,171 of record CM026417.1, on the reverse strand, counting down.
AAGGGGAGTGGTTGACCCGGTTAGGCAAGCTGAAGTTCGGCGTTTTGTTTCTTCTCGGAATATCAGTTGTCTAGGTCTTTTTGAAACTAAAGTCCGCCAGGATCTATTTGTATATATATCATCGGCTATCTTACCTGGATGGACTTGGGTTGCTAATTATAATTTCTCCCCAATGGGCCGTATATGGGTAGGCTGGGATCCAAACATTATTGACTTCTCCTGTGAGTATATTTCCAGCCAAATCATTCATGGCCAGGCTAGGAATATAGGGACGGGAACACGGTTATTTTTTGCTGCAATATATGGAGACCACACATTCATGCTCAGGAGACCACTCTGGGCGGATTTGATAAGGATTAGCTCGGTGGTGGCTTGCAACCCCTGGATTATAGGTGGGGATTTTAATGCAATCCATGATGTTTCTGATCGCCAGGGTAGCCCGAATATTTGGCATCCATCTTTTGAGGAACTGAATGATTGCATATTCCAAGCTGAACTTGATGACTTACGTTAAGTAGGATTTCGCTTTACATGGTCATCCTATTCAGGAATCCATAGGAAACAGCGGAAGATAGACAGGGTGTTGGTGAATAACCAATGGAGCCTCCAATTTTCCTACTCAGAGGCTATTTTTCTCTCTCCCGGTATCTCGGATCATTCTCCGTGTGTGGTCCGGGTACTACAACCTATGGCTAGGAGGAAACCATTCAAATTCTTTAACTTTTGGATGGCTCATCCTCAGTTTGAATCGACCCTAGCATAGGTTTGGGACTCTCATATTGTAGGTACTCAAATGTTCCAACTCTGCTCCAAGCTGAAAATATTGAAAGGCAGATTGAAGTTGCTCAATAAGGAACACTATTCGGACATCAGTACACGCACGGCTATGGCCAAAACTTCCCTCCAAGCTGTCCAAGAGGAGCTGCAATTAGATCCCCAAAATGCCGAACTGGCGGCAGTGGAGCAGGAAAGAACTCGGCAATACTATGACCTTCGTTCGGCGGAGGAATCCTTTTATAAACAGAAATCTCGAATCATATGGCTTAAGGAAGGGGACCTCAACACTCGATTTTTCCATCACACAGTTAATCAGCATCATCTCAAGAATCGTATCTTATCAATCCAGGATGATACAGGATCCGTGACTACTAATCAAGGTGAGATACAGCAGGCTTTTGTCCGACATTTTGCTGACTTGTTGGCACTGATAGCCAGACCGTCCCCTCCTCCGCCTGAGGAAATCAGAACATTCATCAAACGACTGCCTACTACTGACCAGGTCAGTATCCTCTCTCAGCCGATATTGCCTCTGGAAGTTCGAAATGCTATGTTCTCTATGTTCGGGGGCAAAGCCCCGGGGCCGGATGGGTTTACAACAGATTTTTTCAAGAAAAACTAGCCTATAGTCGGTCCATTGGTCACGGAAGCTGTGCTAGACTTCTTTAAAAATGGTAGGTTACTTCATGAGATAAACTGTACCATTCTAGCCCTAGTGCCTAAAATCCCTAATGCATCTTCGGTGAATGATTTTCGACCTATCGCCTGTTGCAACACAGTGTACAAATGTATCACCAAAATAATTGCTAACAGGATTGCCAAAATCTTACCAATGATTATCAACCCCAGTTAGAATGCTTTTGTTAAGGGTAGGCGCATTATTGACAACATATTGCTGGCACAAGAACTGTTTTCTGGATTTCATTCCCCTAGCTACTCTCCAAAATGCGCAATCAAAGTGGACTTCCGGAAGGCATATGACACTGTTGATTGGCTATTTCTTGAGTCCTCCCTTCGGGCTTTCAATTTCCTGGACCACTTGATTCGGTTGATTATGGTTTGTGTTCGCACTCCTAGGTTCTCTGTGTCCATAAATGGGGAGATCCATGGTTTTTTCAATAGTGGCCGGGGACTTAGATAGGGGGATCCCATGTCCCCGTATCTTTTTACCATGGTGATGGAAATTCTTTATGGTATTTTAGAGGCTCAAGCTCGGAAACCAGAATTTCGGTTCTTCTGGAGGTGCAAGAACACCCAACTGTCTCACCTTTTCTTTGCTGATGATGTATTCATATTCAGTGAGGCGAACGATCAGTCGGTGACATGTATGCAGGATGGTCTTCTCCGATTCTCCAACTGGAGTGGACTATGGCCAAACAACTCAAAAAGTGAAGTGTTTCTTTCGAGTATGCCGGAATCAACTCGGGACACCATCCTCCGCCGACTCAACTTCAGGGAAGGTATTCTACCGGTGAAATATCTTGGGGTTCCTATTATCACGACAAGACTGACTAAGGCTGACTGCAATGCCCTGGTAAATCTTCTTACCTCCAGAATTCAATCTTGGAATCTTAGATTCCTTTCATTTGCAGGAAGGTTACAATTGATCAAGTCGGTCCTGCATGCTATACAAGTATACTGGGCTTCTATATTTTGGTTACCATAATCGGTAGTAAGTAAAATTGAGCAGCTCTATCGCCAATTCCTATGGAAGGGTTCGGCCCTAGGTATAGGTGGGGCGAAAGTTTCTTGGGAGGATGTTTGTCTTCCAAAAAAGGAAGGGGGGCTGGGTATTCGAAGGATCCGGGAAAATAATATTGTTGCCATGTATAAGCATATATGGATCTTATTTACGGACAAGGAGTCCCTTTGGTGTATTTGGATTCACTCGAACCACCTCAAAAACAGTCAATTCTGGACTGTAACTGCCCCTACCTTATGCTCTTGGGCATGGAGGAAATTATTACAGTTAAGGGAAGCGGCATTGGCGTCTTTTCGTTGGAGAATAGGGAATGGTCAAACCGTTTCTTTGTGGTTTGATCCATGGATGATAACAGGACTCCTCAGCCAGCGATACTCTCACGCTGACATATACCAATTACCTCTAAATCGTGAAGCCAAAGTTGCTGATTTATTCTCAAATGAAGGCACCTCCCTAAGGCAGGAGCTGCTGGCTATTCAGGACCCTCTCCCGGTCATTTCGGCGTCCCCTGATGCCTTTCAATGGATCCCGCACACCTCTGGTCGGTTCTCTCTTTCATCCGCCTGGAATGAAGTTAGGCGTCAAGGAAGATTAGTCCCCTGGGCACCGTTCATATGGGACAAGGCAATTATTCCTCGTTCTCAATTTCTGCTGTGGATCATATCACGGAATCGGCTGCCTACGCAAGCTTTTCTAATGTCCAGCGGTCAGCTTCCTTCCGGCATATGCGTCTTCTGCAAGGCTAGACCTGACTCGATTGATCACCTTTACTCGCTTGCATCATTCCTAACTCGCTTGCCAGAATATGGGCTGACAAATGCAATATCCCATGGTCGAATCGTCCATGGCTTCAGAATATCCAATGGTTGACTAACCAATTATCAGCCACCAATTTCCATTCGGATATCACCAAATTCTCTTTTGCTGCATTGTGCTACGTCATATGGAAGACGAGGAACAACATCTTATTTCGATCAACAATCATTTTTGTGCCATCTATGCTACAACACCTCAGCAAAGTAGTCAGGGACAAAGCACTGACTTACAAAGGCGTGCCAGACACCCCCCGAAATAGAAGGCTACAATGTTGTTGGGGCGTTGACCAGTCTATTTTTTGTTAATCACTAATGTTGAGGGTCTGCTAGTTTGTAACCCCTTCTTATGTATATCTGTTTTGTTGAGGTTGGCCCCCCCTTCACTCGGCTACACAGGTACCCGAGAGTTGATGGTGCCAATCTCCTTTCTTTGTAATTATTGGATGAAATCTTGTAATACTTACCTTTACCAAAAAAAAACAACTGCGATTTATAATAGATTTCTCCATTTTCGGTCTCCCACCCCTCGAATTACTGTACACTTCCTCTCTACTGCCCGCCTGACTCACCTGATCGGCCTCTGGTTCGTGGAGCTGCAGCGACCGCTCCAGACCTCCTCTAGGGCTAATTTTCAGTGATGTTGCTCGCATTCCACTGGGTAACACCCTCGCTGAACGAGAGCTCCCAGGTATGGCTGCATTCCCTGGAATCTCAGATCTGTGTTAGGGTTTCTTCTGGTCTTCTGAGTTGCTTATGCTCCGGCTATGGCCGGAATCGGGGACTCTGTCGACGGTAGGAAACTCCCACTGATTGGGAAAACAACTAGGGGAGAGTATAACATTAGACGTGGTAGGAGTCGGCCTCCGCTTTTTCGGTCTAGATCCCGTGCATCTCCTTCCGCCAGAGGTGATGCGCCTGTGCAGATGGAGACGGCTCATACTCGGGTCTCTGCTCAAGGTCGATGGTCCAAAGTGGATGATCCGCTTGCTAGGAATCAAAGAGATGAAACTTCATTCCCTCGTATTGGTCAGGCTAACCATACGAGGGATGATTTAAACTCCCCAAGGCCTGCCCAGATTCGCCAGAATGACAATAGAACCACGGTCCTCCCTCGCACCTGGGCAAATGTAGCGAAGACTGCACTCATGGGGTATGAGTTAGATTATTTTGAACCTGTTGAGGTTGATAGTGAGCTGGTTGCTTATTTCCCGGATGAAGCCCTCGATGGGGTCGATCCTCTATGCCCGGAATGTCTGGTTGGTTATTTCGTTGGTAAAGAACTACCATTCAAATTGGTTGAGATAGCCTTAACGCATGCCTGGGGCTCTAAACTCGCGGATGTCAAGGCCGACGACAAGGGATTCTTCTTCTTTAGAATTCCGGATGCCAACTTCCAGAGAGCATTGCTTGAAAAGGGGCCGCTGACAGTTGCAAGAGTCCCACTCATCCTACATCAGTGGGAGCCGCTTATGGAGCTGAATAAACATGATCATTCTAAAATACCGGTCTGGATCAGGCTGAGGAACATCCCATTCGTGTTGTGGTCCAAGAGAGGCATCGGTGGTATTGCTAGTTTGGTTGGCAAGCCCCTCTATGTAGACCAAAACACAGAACAAATGAAGATTTTGGCCTATGCTCGCGTGTGTGTTGAAATCAAAGCTACTGATGTTAGGAGGGACTCAGTCAAGGTTTTTATGAAAGGCACAACTAGGGAGGTGTCTATTGAATATGAATGGCAACCCACCTCAGCAGGTTCCCCGCAAGCGTACTGACTTGGGCGCACCAGCAGTCCCCGCAAGCGTACTGACTTGGGCGCACCAGCAGGTAACCAGACGGTGCTGGAGAAACCGGGAGGGGATATAACCAGACGGTGTTGGAGAAACCGGGAGGGGATACATATGCCGGGCCATTGCACTTAGATGGGGATAAAAGGCCCCTCTTAACTCTGATGTGAACCTCCCCCCTCCCTTAGAAGAACAGGCAAACAAAGCTGATGATTGGCAGATCCAACCTGCAGCTAGGCGTGCGTTACGGTGTAAAGCCAAGAAAAACATGCAAAGATACAACTCTGCACCACCTAAGAAACAACCTGCATCTCCTCCTCCTCTGTCCAAGCCCTTACCAATAACAGAGGACAAGGAGCGTCACTGTTTTGATGATGCTGTAAGGCAGATTGCTGGTGGCTGTCATACAGACATTGAAGTATCTTAGGGCACTTCATCTTCTGAGGAGGACTTGGATGAGTCTGAAGGTAGCAGTTTCGAAGATGAATCCCTAGATGGAAGGAAAAACAAGGATGTGTCCTCTGGTAATAAACAACAGGAGGGCCTTGAGGAAGACCCTATGATGCTTTCGCGGGTTCCGGATTCACAAGCCACTATTAGCCCGATCCAGAGAAGCCCTCCTTGGGATGAATCTCCCCTGCCTCAATGGACTAATCGTCGGAGGGCGTCCAAACGCAGGTAGGCAGTCGCTTGCCTCCTTCTGTAAATACTTATACTCTTGCTGTCAAATATTAGGTTATGAACTTTGGTTTTTGGAACATACGGGGAGTGGTTGACCCGGTTAGGCAAAGTGAAGTTCGGCGTTTTGTTTCTTCTCGGAATATCAGTTGTCTAGGTCTTTGTGAAACTAAAGTCTGCCAGGATCTTTTTGTATCTATATCGTCGGCCATTTTACCTGGTTGGACTTAGATCGCTAACTATGATTCCTCCCCAAGGGGCCGTATATGGGTAGGCTGGAATCCTAATGTTATTGATTTCTCCTGTGAGTATATTTCCAGCCAAATCATTCATGGCCAAGTCAGGAATATAGGGACGGGTACACAGTTATTTTTTGCGGCGGTATATGGCGACCACACATTCACGTTTAGAAGGCTCCTCTGGGCGGATTTGATAAGGATTAGCTCGGTGGTAGCTTGCAACCCCTGGATTATAGGTGGGGATTTTAATGCGATCCGTGATGCTTCTGATCGCCAGGGAAGCCCAGATATTTGGCACCCATCTTTTGATGAACTAAATGATTGCCTATTCCAAGCTGAACTTGATGACTTACGCTATGTAGGATTTCACTTTACATGGTCATCCTACTCAGGAATTCATAGGAAACAGCGGAAGATTGACAGGGTTCTGGTTAATAACCAATGGAGCCTACAGTTTTCCTACTTTGAGGCCATTTTTCTCTCTCCGGGCATCTCGGATCATTCTCCGTGTGTGGTTCGGGTATTACAGCCTCCGGCTAGGAGGAAGCCATTCAAGTTTTTAAACTTTTGGATGGCTCATCCTCAGTTTGAATCGACCCTAGCACAGGTTTGGGACTCTCATGTTGCAGGCACTCCAATGTTCCAACTCTGCTCCAAGCTGAAAATATTAAAAGGAAGATTGAAGTCACTCAATAAGGAATACTATTATGATATCAGTGCACGCACGGCTGTGGCCAAAACCTCCCTCCAAGCTGTCTAGGAAGAGCTGCAGTTGGATCCCCAAAATGCTAATTTGGCGACTACGGAGCAGGAAAGAACTCGGCAATACTATGATCTTCGTTCGGCGGAGGAATCATTTTATAAATAGAAATCTCGGATCAGATGGCTTAAGGAAGGGGACCTCAACACACGGTTTTTCCATCACACTGTTAATCAACATCATCTTAGGAATCGCATATTATCGATTCAGGATGACACAGGATCCTTGACTACGGATCAAGGCGAGATACAGCAGGCTTTCGTCCGACATTTTGCTGACTTGTTGGCGCCGATATCCAGACCTGCCCCTCCTCCGCCCGAGGAAATCAGAACATACATCAATCGACTGCCTACTACTGACCAGGTCAGTATCCTCTCTCAACCGATTTTACCTATGGATATTCAGAATGCCATGTTCTCTATGCCTGGGGGCAAAGCCCCGGGGCCGGATGGGTTTACAACGGATTTTTTCAAGAAAAACTGGGCTACAGTCGGTCCGTTGGTTACGGAAGCTGTACTAGATTTCTTTAAAAGTGGTAGGTTACTTCATGAGATAAACTGTACCATTTTAGCCTTAGTGCCTAAAGTCCCAAACGCATCTTCGGTAAATGATTTCCGGCCTATAGCATGTTGCAACACAGTGTACAAGTGTATCACCAAGATAATTGCCAACAAGATTGCCAAAATCTTACCTATGATTATCAACCCCAGTCAGAATGCATTTGTCAAGGGTAGGCGCATTACTGACAACATCTTGCTGGCACAAGAACTTTTTTGTGGATTTCATTCCCCTAGCTACTCTCCGAAATGCGCAATTAAGGTGGACTTTCGGAAGGCATATGATACCGTTGATTGGAATTTTCTTGAGTCCTCCTTTCGGGCTTTCAACTTCCCGGACCATTTGATTTGGTTGATTATGGTTTGTGTCCGCACTCCTTGGTTTTCTGTGGCCATCAATGGGGAGATCCATGGCTTTTTCAACAGTGGCCGGGGTCTTAGACAGGGGGACCCCATGTCCCCGTATCTTTTCACAATGGTGATGGAGATCCTTTCTGGTATATTGGAGGCGCAAGCTCGGAAGCCAAAATTCCGGTTCTTCTGGCGGTGCAAGAACACCCAACTGTCTCACCTCTTCTTTGCTGATGATGTATTCATATTCAGTGAGGCGAACGAGCAATCGGTGGCATGCATGCAAGATGGACTTCTCCGATTCTCTAACTGGAGTGGACTATGGCCTAATAACTCAAAAAGCGAAGTGTTTCTCTCGAGAATGCCGGAATCAACACGGGACACCATTCTTCGTCGACTCAACTTTCGGGAAGGCGGCTTACCGGTGAAATACCTTGGGGTTCCTATTATCACGGCAAGACTGAGCAAGGCTGATTGCAACACTCTGGTAAACCTTCTCACCTCTAGAATTCAATCTTGGAATCTTAGGTTCCTTTCATTCGCAGGAAGGTTACAGTTGATCAAGTTGGTCCTGCACGCTATACAAGTGTACTGGGCCTCCATATTTTGGCTACCATCATCGGTAGTAAACAAAATCGAGCAGCTCTGTCGCCAATTCCTATGGAAGGGCCTGGCCCTAGGAATAGGTGGGGTGAAAGTTTCTTGGGAGGATGTTTGTCTTCCAAAGAAGGAAGGGGGGCTTGGTATTCGAAGGATCCGGGAAAATAATATTGCTGCCATGTACAAGCATATTTGGATCTTATTTACGGACAAGGAGTCCCTTTGGTGTATTTGGGTTCACTCGAACCACCTCAAAAACAATCAATTTTGGACTGCATCTGCTCCTACCTTCTGCTCTTGAGCATGGAGGAAATTATTACAGTTAAGGGATGCGGCTTTGGCGCTTTTTCGTTGGAGAATAGGTAATGGTCAAACGGTTTCTTTGTGGTTTGATCCATGGATGACAACAGGACTTCTCAGCCAGCGATACTCTCACGCTGACATATACCATTCGCCTTTACATCGTGAAGCCAGAGTAGCTGATTTATTCTCGAATGAGGGCACCTTCTTAAGGCAGGAGCTTTTGGCTATTCAGGCCCCTCTCTCATTGATTTCGGCTTCCCCTGATGCCTTTCAATGGATCCCGCAGCTTTCTGGTCGGTTCTCCTTTTCATCCGCCTGGAATGAAGTTAGGCAAAAAGGATGGTTGGTCCCTTGGGCGCCTTTCATATGGGACAAGGCGATTATACCTCGCTATCAATTTCTTCTTTGGATTATATCCCGGCATCGGCTACCAACGCAAGCATTTCTGATGTCCAGCGGTCGGCTTCCTTCCGATATCTGCGTTTTCTGCAAGGTAGACCTGACTCGATTGATCACCTTTTCTTCGATTGCACTATTCCCAACTCCCTTGCCAAAATATGGGTTGACAAATGCAATATCCCGTGGTCGAACCATCCATGGCTTCAAAACATCCAATGGTTGAGCAACCAATTATCAGCCAGCAGCTTCCATTCGGATATCACCAAATTCTCTTTTGCTGCTTTGTGCTACGTTATATGGAAGACGAGAAACAATATCTTATTTCGATCAAGGAACCTTTTTGTGCCATCTATGCAACAACACCTTAGCAAAACGGTGAGGGACAAAGCACTGACGTACCAAGGTGTACCTAACACCCCTCGAAATAGAAGGCTACAATGTTGTTAGGGCATTGACCCGTCTATTTTTTGTTAATCATTACTACTGAGGGTCTGCTAGTTTGTAACCCCCATCCAATGTATATATGTTTTATTGAGCTTGGCCCCCCTTCACTCGGTTACATGGGTACCCGAGAGTTGATGGTGCCGATCTCCTTTCCTTGTAATTATTGGATAAAATCTATAATACTTACCTTTTACCAAAAAAAACAACTGCGATTTATAATTCCTCACTTGCACGGGAAGCCAGAGTGGCTGATCTTTTTACCCAAAATGGGCAAGCCTTGATGCAAGAAATCCGAGCCATGCAGGTTCATATACCTACGCTAAGTCAGAGGCGGGATAAGTTCATCTGGACGAGGGATCTGTCACAGAAATTTACGATTGCATCAGCCTGGTCATCGCTACGACGGATAGGAGGAGCGGTTCCTTGGGCAACTTTTGTGTGGGATAAGTCTATTGTTCCGAGACACCAGTTCTTGCTATGGTTAATCTCCAAGAAAAGGCTTCCAACTCAAGTAATGCTCATGTCCTATGGTCGAATTTCCGAGGCTAAATGCGCTCTTTGCCGCGCCACTCCGGACTTGATTGAGCATCTTTTTTTCGAGTGCCATGTATCCCAATCTTTGGTTAACTTTTGGGCGGCAAGGTGCAATATTCCGTGGCATAATAGACGGTGGATAGATAATATCCTTTGGATGGCCAGAACGTATGGCAAACATGGCTTTTATTTTGATATTGTCAAGTTCTCTTTTGGGGTATTGTGCTATGTTATATGGAAGACGAGGAACGATATACTGTTCCGGTCGACCACCCTTTTTGTGCCTACCATGAAGCAACACATCATAAAGGCTGTCAAAGACAAAGCGATGGCGTGCCGATCAGTACTTGATGAGCCACGGAATAGAAGGCTTCAACGTAGTTGGGGTTTTGACCCAAGTATATTTAGCTAGGAGGTTTGTAGTAGGGATAAGGCATATCCCCCCATCCCCCAGCTGTATTTCCCTGTTTTGATGTATCCGTCCCTCTCCCCTTCTTCGATGTTTCGTTGAGTAGGCGATAGGGAGGTCCCTCGATCTTTGTACATTCTTTGGTTGAAAATCATCTATAATACTTACAATTACCAAAAAAAACAACTGCGATTATCATCCGCCTGGAACGAAATCAGGCGGAAGGGAAGGTTGGTCTCATGGGTGTCCTTAATATGGGACAAAGCGATTATATCTCGTTACCAATTCCTACTATGGACCATCTCCTGGCAACGCTTGCCAACACAAGCCTTTCTGATGTCTTATGGTAGGCTGGCTACCGGAACCTATGTCTTTTGCAAGGTTAGACCCGATTCAACTGATCACCTTTTTTTCGAATGTCCAATTCCCAACTCCCTAGCTAAAGTTTGGGCTGATAATTGCAATCTCCCGTGGTCGAATCGTCCATGGCCTCAAAACATCCAATGGTTGAGCAACCGATTATCAGCTAGCGACTTCTACTCGGATATTACAAAATTCTCTTTTGCTGCCTTGTGCTATGTATATGGAAGATGAGGAACAATATCATCTTCCGTTCAACGAATCTTTTTGTGCCGTCTATGCAACAACACCTCAGGAAAGCGGTCAAGGACAAAGCACTCACATTTCAAGGTGTGCCTGACACCCCTCGGAATAGAATACTGCAATGTTGTTGGGGCCTTGACCCATCTATTTTTTGCTAGGCATTAGTAGTGAGGGTTTGACAGAATGTAATCCCCCATCTCATGTATTTCCGTCTCCTTGAGTCCGGCCCCCCCATCACTTGGATACTCTATACTCGAGCGTTGATGGTGCCGGTCTCCTTTTCTTTGTAATTATTAGTTGAAATATTATAATACTTACCTTTACCAAAAAAAAAAAAAAACAACTGCGATCATAAGGCAGCAATCAGGTCGCTTCTCCTTAGCATCCGCTTGGAATGAAATCAGGCGGAAGGGACGGCTAGTCTCATGGGCGACCCTTATTTGGGACAAAGCGATAATACTTCGGCACCAATTCCTACTATGGATCATCACCCGTCAACGCTTGCCAACACAAGCTTTCTTGATGTCTCATAGAAGGCTGGCTGGCGGAAGGTGCGTCTTTTGCAAGGTCAGACCGGACTCAATTGATCATCTCTTTTTTGAATGTCCAATTCGTAATTCCCTAGCTAAATTTTGGGCAGGAAAATGCAATCTCCCGTGGTCGAATCGTCCATGGCTCCATAACATCCAATAGTTGAGTAAGCGCTTATCAGGAAGTGATTTCTATGCTGATATTACAAAGTTCTCTTTTGGCGCCTTGTGCTATGTTATATGGAAGACTCGGAACAATATTATCTTCCGTTCAGCGGACCTCTTTGTGCCTTCGATGCAGCAACACCTCAGTAAAGTGGTCAAAGACAAAGCACTTACGTTTCAGGGTGTGCCTGATACCCCTGGGAATAGGAGATTGCAATATTGTTGGGGCCTTGACCCTACTATTTTTTGCTAGGCCTTAGTAAGAGGGTTGTATGGATATAACTCCCCAGTTGATGTATTTTCAGTTTTATTGAGTCCGGCCCCCCATCACTCGGGTTATAGGCTACTTTCGAGAGTTGATAGTGCCGGTCTCATTTCTTTGTAATTTGTTGGTTGAAATCATATAATATACTTACCAATTACCAAAAAAAAATAACTGCGATCATAATGATTTTCCCATTTTCGGAATCCCCCCTCAAGTTACTGTTCACTTTCTCTCTAAACTGCTTCCTCGAGCTACTGTGCATCTGGAAATTGTAGCAACTGGTGCGCCCATTGGAGCTCATTTTCGGAGGGATTCATCCTCTCTTGGTGGCCTACAACATATCCGAAGCTCAGGTCCCAGGTATGTCTCAATCTCCGGCAAAACTAGATCTGAGTTAGGGTTCTGGGTTGTAATCGCATCATTTCAATCCAAGATGACACGGGATCTTTGATAACTGAACCTGGAGCTATCCAGCGGGCATTCATCTCTCATTTTACGGACCTTCTGGCGCCGATCACCAGGCCCACCTCTCCTTCATCAGCTGAGATCAAGCAATTCATTCACTGCCCTCTTACCGACGAATAGGTTAGTATGCTTTCTAACCCTATTCTGGCCCAGGATGTTAGAGATGCTATGTTCTCTTTGGCTAGGGGCAAAGCCCCAAGCCCAGATGGATTTAATTCCGACTTCTTTAAGAAAAATTGGACCATAGTTAGCCTTTCTGTTGTGGAGGTAGTGCTGGATTTCTTTCAGAATGGGAGGCTACTTCGGGAGATCAATTGCACGACTATAGCTCTTGTCCCCAAAATCCCAAATGCATCTTCTGTGAATGACTTCCGACCCATAGCGTGTTGCAACACTATCTATAAGTGCATCACCAAGATTATTGCCAATAGAATTGCCAAGGTCCTACCGGATTTAATCAGCCCTGGCCAAATTGCCTTTGTCAAGGGCAGACATATCACTGATAACATTCTATTGGCCCAAGAATTATTTTGCGGGTTTCACTCACCCAACTATTCTCCAAAGTGTGCAATCAAGGTTGACTTCCGTAAGGCATATGACACGGTGGATTGGGAGTTCCTAGAGTCTACTCTCCTGGCTTTTAGATTTCCTGATCATCTTGTGCATTTAATCATGGTATGTGTTCGTACCCCAAAATTTTCCATCTCAATTAATGGGGAAATACGTGGCTTCTTTAGTAGTGGCAGGGGAGTCAGACAGGGAGACCCGGTCTCGCCCTACTTATTCATGCTGGTGATGGAAGTTCTCTTGGGAATTTTGGAAGCTCAATCTCGTTGCCCAGAATTTCAATTCTATTGGAGATGCAAAAACACCCGCTTGTCGCACCTTTTCTTTGCAAATGATGTCTTCATTTTCAGTGAGGCCAAGGAGTCTTCGGTTGCTTGTATGAAAGAAGGACTTGATCTATTTTCCAAGTGGAGTGGACTTGTTCCAAACAACAACAAAAGCGAAGCTTTTATCTCAGGTGGTTCGGAGACCTTGCGGGACCGTATCCTGGAAATGCTCAATTTCCGTATGGGCTCTCTTCCTGTCAAATACTTGGGTGTCCCAATTATCACTACAAGACTGAGCAAAGCGGATTGCAATGCCCTGGTATGCTTACTAACTGCGAGAATTCAGTCTTGGACTCTCAGATTTCTGTCTTTTGCGGGTAGACTACAATTGATTAAATTTGTCTTACATGCCATACAAGTATATTGGGCCTCTGTATTTTGGCTTCCATTGTCTATTGTAAGTAAGATAGAACAAATATGCCGCCAGTTTCTATGGAAAGGTCCGGCTCTAGGTGTAGGAGGTGCTAAAGTGTCCTGGGAGGATGTGTGTCTCCCCAAAAAAGAGAGAGGACTTGGTATCCGAAGAATTCGCGATAACAACATTGCCGTGATGATCAAACATATATGGATCATTTTCACTAACAAGGAATCCCTCTGGTGTAAATGGGTTCATACCAATCACCTCAAAAATGATATTTCTGGACTGCATCTGTGTCACGCCCCGACCCTCGAGCACGCGGCAACCTCAGTTCTCTTGCGGTCATTTGATTTGCGACTCCCTAGGATCCATCGCCGACCGTTATTTTTATCTTTTAATTAAACGCATGCGGAAGTGAAACACAATCCCCGGTCAATTACAAAAACATGGATAGCAGGAAAACTCAATAAGAACACATTCCAAAGTGCCGCTTTATTAACTAACTGATTAACCCTAGGAAGTTTACAAATACAAGCCCTTACCACGGGCATCTTCCTATCGAGCCAATGAGACTAACAGGCCAGGGTTAATCTACTGCCTTCAAAGACGGCCACGAGTCGTAACACGCGTCGATCCTCCATCCTATGGACCTGAAAAATGTTAACCACGACGGGTTGAGATAAACTCAGCAAGTCAAAGTCCTAAGCCTCGGTTAGGAACTTCGCTCGCCTTGGGAGCAATCTAACCATGCAACCTAGTTTCGACAAACAACACATACCACACCTCAAGCAACATTATCAGATGACAGTTCAATAAGCAGTTGCAAACACAAGTGACCCTACCTGGCCTTGGCACACGCAACCTGCAGAAATTGTCAATTCAATCATCACGACATTAAGAGCATGCGAATAATCAGAGCATCTCACACAACTTTCTCATGTCTCACACCCACACATGCTCCGATTATTACGACCCCTCCTCCTGAGCCACGGCACAACCTTATGGTTGGCGGTTCCTGGCTAAACTAACTTCGTCCTCTTTACCTCGAGACACGGCAACGTCAATGGCTCACTCCTAAGACGGCATTCCCGAAGGAGCACAAGACCCGCCCACTATCGCAGTCCCGCTACTGATAGAGGCCGGGACCCACCCCTATACCGCGATCCCACATAGAACCCCTCCCTGTCAGGCATCCAACCGAAGTCAGGCGACCCACTGGCCACGGCACAACCCCATAGGGATTGGCGGTCTTCCGGCAACGCCGGGTTCCCTCATTTAATGTGTTCATGCAACACATCATCAAGCAATCCATTTATATCTTTGCTCTGTCGTGAATGAAATATCACTCATGCTCATGCGACATGCCATTTCAGATAACCCATGCAATATGTCATGTGATTTCACTCGACAATTTTCCAAAATTCAATTTCCAATCAACATTCAATCACACACATTCCCTAACTCTTGAGAACAACTCAAGTCACAGTCTGTCGATCCAACAATATTCAGTTATCCCAAATAAGTATAAAATATAATTATATTTAAAGATACTCATTTAAGAAACATATAATACTATAGTCGATTTTTCCGATAAAATAGTTCAAGTCCCACAAAATACTTATAATTATTTTTCAATCCCATAATTAATTATCCAACCCAAATAATTCCATTTAGTAAAACCCTTCTTCAATAAACCAATGTCATTAAATAAAGTAGTATATAAATACTATCGACTTTGGAAAAATAGACCATAGTAATTTTCCCCCAAAATTACTCAATTAAAACAATTTCCAATAAATAATCACAATTAATTATTTTCTCCAAAAATAATTAATTTTCAGCAATGAATAGTAATAACAATATTACTATTAATAATTCGAAATTATAAATTAATTTAATTAATAATTCCGAAAATAATAAATAATAAATATTATTTATTCCAAAAATAATAATAATATTTATTAATACTAAACATGATTAACACAAAGCAAAGCTTAATCAAATAGTATTAAAACACTAATAATCATAATCCAAAACACTAATCAATAATTAAACTAATTAAACTACTCCTAAGCAAGATTAACCCCTAAATAAGGATTAGGAAATTGACTCACGGTTTAGCGATTCCGACGACACGAGCGCGACGGCGGCGGCGAGGGGAACGCCCGGGAACTTCCGGCGCGTCGGGACGAGGCGGCCCGGGACCGGGTCTCAACCGAGGGCGGCTATCCACGCGGCGAAGAGCTGCGAAATGGAGGAACCGGTGGCTGAGGTGGCTCTGGTGTGGCGGAGGAGGCTCGGGAACGATCCTCCGGCGAGCCCCCGGCGGTGACCAGCGGCGAGGCTGCTGGCCGCGTGTCCAAGTCACGGCCAGAGGGCCAAGAGGGAGAGAGAGAGCATGGCGACGGTGGCGGCTGCTGAGACAGCTCCTGAACTGCTCCCAGCGGCGGTCTCGGGCGGCCGAACGGCGGTGGAGGACGGCTGGACGGCTAGGGCAGAAGCAAATCGAGAGGGGAAGAAAGGAGGTGGTGCAACTGGTTCGTGGGTTGCGGAGGCTGGCTAGTCGGTCGGCTGGCCTCCGGCGGCAACTAGGGAGGAGAGACGACGGCAGCCAGGCGATGGCGAGGCAGCAGCGAGCTGCTCCAGTGTCCAGGCGGGTGGCTCCGGCGAAGACAGAGACAGAACCGAGAGGAGCAGAGCAGCGGCCGAGCGGGGCGGCGTTCAGCGGTGTCGGGCGGAGGGACGACAGTGAGGCGGCAGAGGTCGAGCCAGGGGTGGTAGCAGGCTGGATCTAGTTCGGCCAAGGCAGATTAGAAGTGGAGCAGCTGGCTCGGGTGGGACCGTCGGGCGGTGAGATCGGCGGACCGGCGGCGAGCTGGCGGGACGGCGATGTTGCGGCGGCGACGAGATGGTTACTAGTCTCGCTGGCGAGGGAAACAAGGCAGCAGCAGCTCCAGCCGAGAAAACCAAAAGGAGAAGAAGAAGAAAAAGAATAGGAGGAAGAAGAAGCTGTAGAGGGGAGATGGGACGTCGACGTGCATGGGGGGAAGGGGAGGAGAGAGAGAGAGAGAGAAGCAGCACATGGGCTTGTCGGGCAAGTGGGCAAAAGAAGAAGAAAGAGATAAGAGAAGACTAGTCAACAAGTGGGGGGGGGGA
>CM026417.1:37827288-37891271 GCA_014858505.1 Corymbia citriodora subsp. variegata | reverse complement strand
AGAGAGAGAAAAGAGAGGGAGAGAGAAATGTGCGGTAGAGAGGGCAGGACGCGTGAGAGAGAGAGAGAAACCCTAAAATTAAAAAAAAAAGCAAACAAGCTTCTAGAAGGGAGGGGCAATCCGGTCTTTTTACCCCTGAAGCGTGGTTCCCAAAAATCCGGTCCTAATCTCGACCCATTAATCCAACTCGAGCAATTTTCGGGCTTATCGAAAATTCGGGATGTTACAATCTGCCCCGACATTCTGCTCATGGGCATGGTGGAAGCTACTTGCTTTGAGGGACGTTGTTAAAGTCTTCTTTATTCGGAAGATTGGGGATGGAAAATCCGCTTCCCTTTGGTTCGATCCTTGGTTGGAAATAGGCCTCCTCAGTCGGATCTACTTCGACACTGATATCTACCGCTCGCTTATTCAGCGTGAAGCAAGAGTTGCGGACTTATTCTCAAATAATGGCCAAACCATTCATTAGGAACTACTGTCCCTCTAGGTTACGTTCCCCACTCTTTCTCATACACTAGATTCTTTTTTGTGGAAATTGCATCCGTCAGGTGGGTTCTTGATTTCTTCTACCTGGGACGCAATCAGAAGGAAAGTATCACCGGTCCCATGGGCTACACTTGTGTGGGACAAAGCGATCATTCCTCGGCATCAATTTTTGCTTTGGATTATCACTCGGCAGCACCTTCCTACACAGGTATTCCTGATGTCCTATGGTAGGCTTATAGGTGGCCGGTGTGTGTTTTGTAAAGCAAGATCGGATTCAATAGACCATCTGTTTTTTGAATGTCCAATACCCAACTCGCTAGCGAATTTTTGGGCTGGAAAATGCAATCTCCCATGGTCCAACCGACCCTGGCTTCAAAACATTCTCTGGATTAGCAAGTATTTATCTGGAAGTGGCTTCTACTTCGACATTGCCAAGTTTTTGTTTGGAGCGTTATGTTATGTCATCTGGAAAATCAGGAACAATCTTATATTTCGGTCTTCCAGCCTATTTGTGCCCTCGATGCAACAACACCTCATCAAGGCAGTCAAAGATAAAGCCCTGGCTTTTCAAAGAGTTGCTGATTCCCCAAGGAATATGAGATTGCAACGTTGTTGGGGCCTCGACCCTAGTATTTTTGGTTAGTTCTTAGTAGGAGGGTTGGCATGTATTGCTCCTTTCTTTGATGTATCTTTTACTTCCTTTGTGAACCCGGCCCCCCCTCACTCTGAAGATGGTTGGTCCCTTTGAGTGTTTGATGGTGTCGGTTTCCACCTCTTGTAAATAGCATGGTTGAAAATCATATATATATTTACCATTTACCAAAAAAAAAAAACAACTGCGAAAACATGATTTTTGCCATTTTTGGACTCCCACTCCCGAAACACTGTTCATCTTCTCTCCAAAAATTGGTCCCACTGTCCTATTCATTTGCTGCTTCCCGGAGTTGGACAGGCTGTTTTAGGGCTCCTTTGGAGCTCATTTTCGGAGGGATCGATCCTTATTCGGTGGGCTACATCCTCACTGAAGCATTTGTCAAAGGTATGTCCCAATCTCTTGGAATCTCAGATCTGGGATAGGGTTTCTGTTTGCAATTTCGGGTATGTTTTGCTGCTGCCATGGCCTCTGAGTGGGTCTTATGGATGATAGGCAAACCCCTTCGACTTGGATGGCCATTAGAGGGGAAAGTAGTGTTCGACGAGGGAGGAGTTGTCCCCCTCTGCATCGCTCCAGATCTCGCGCCCCTCAGTTCTCGAACAGGGGTGATGGAGCAAGGCGAATTGATACGGGCCATCTCTCGGAGTTTGCTTAGGGTCCCCTGACCAATGTAGCTCGCAATCCCTCCAAAAACTGCAAGGAGGGCAACTCGCACTCTCGGGATAGCTTTGTCCTCCCTGTTAATGTTCCTCGTATTACGCAGTTAAGCCTGTCTGATCAAGCGTAGTTGGGAAAGGGTGCGTCAGCTCCCCGTTTGTGGGCAAATGTTGCTCGAACAGCAATGAAGGGATATGATCTTGAATACTTTGATTCGGTGAAGCTGGATGATGAACTCGTTGCTTACTTTCCCAATGACGCATTAGATGCTGCTGACCCAATGTGGGCTGAATACCTTGTTAGCTATTTCATAGGCAAGAAATTACCGTTCAAACTAGTTGAGATGGCGTTGAAACATGCTTGGGGAACAAAACTAGTGGAGGTGAAGGCAGATGATCAGGGCTTCTTCTTTCTTAGAACACCCGACTCAAACTTTAGGAGGTTGTTGTTGGATAGAGGACCAATGACAGTTGCTAGAGTCCCTCTAATCTTGTAGCAATGGGATCCACTCCTAGAATTAAAGAAGGATGATCACTCCAAAATCCCTGTATGGGTAAGATTGCAAAACATTCCTTTGGTGCTATGGTCAGCTCGAGGAATCGGGGGCATAGCTAGCTTGATTGGTAAGCCTCTCTTTGTGGATCAAAATACTGAGCATTTGAAACTACTTTCCTACGCTTGAGTCTGTGTAGAGATAAAGGCCATTGATGTTAAACAAGATTCCATCAAAGTCTACATGAAGGGCACTACCCAAGTGGTCTCAGTGAAATATGAATGGCGACCTATCTCCTATCTGCAATGTGGCATTTTTGGGCATAAGTGCAACTCGCCTGAAAATCCTCCTGTCCAGGTGCAGCAACCTACTGCAGATAGCCCCCCTCCACCTGAACGAGCAGGGGAAGTTCGGAGACAAACGACTGACCAGATTGGGGCTACTGAGAAAGCTAAGGCCCCTCTAAATGAGAACGCGGACCGGGCTCGGAAACCTCTTGGAACATCATACAAGCCTCCCCCTTTGTCTGAACCTACTGAGCAATGGCAACTTCAACCTGCTGCTATGTGATCTCTTCGACGGAAAACAAGGATGAATGTTTCTAGACATAGATCTGTCGAACCCCCAAAGAAGCTTGTTATTCCCCAACAACCCCCCCCCCCCCCCCCCCCCCCCCCCCTCCCTAAGAGGGACTTTGGGAGAATGAACAAAGATCCTCTATGCTTTGATGATGCCATTAGGCAATTGGCCGGGTCTAGCAACACCGATGTGGAGGCATCCTAGGACTTGCTCTCTTCTGCAGACGACATGGATGAATCTGAAGCGGGTAGTAGCTATGAAGAGGAATCGCAGGAGGCATTGCATTTTTTATTTTATTTTTTGTCATAAGGGCACTACAAAATTGAGTGGGGGAGAATGTCATGGTCCATGATTCTTTTGTACTCATGAGTGGAACTTTGGGTTATCGGTTAAAGGGTGAGTGATGCAGAGGGGGTGAATATAATTAGTTCATGAGAGTGGCATCGGGATAATTGGTTCTAGGAGTTCTAAAAGAGAATACTCTCTACATAACTATAAAGGTTGGATCAAACTTCTTTGCATAAACTAGTTGGGAGCTAATACTGCTCTCTTGATGAGGCTATAGTAGGCTAAAATCGGTTGTTATGCCTAAATTAATTTGTTGTCTTACTCAATGAACTAAATGCCTGAGCTAAGCTGGCATGGTGCAATCTGATACGAAGAATCTATTCTCTGTAATTATTTTTTGTAACAATTATAGAAGCAAGCAAGCCTGACGTTGTCCATTCACCAAGCATTGCACAGGCTATTCCGCGATCAAGGAACTACTGACTTATAACACATAATATCAAGGATCCTACTCCCTCCAGAAGGTCGCAAATGGGTTGATGTGACTTATAGTGCGCTATAGACTGTAACAGGCCATGTTGGCCGGTCCATTTGTCAAGTTGGCTAGCACGGCCCAACGTGTGACGGGTGGGGTGGTTCCCGAGGCCCCGAGCGCTCTTCCAAAACTCCTTTCCATTTCCCCTTCGATCTGTCATTAGCCTGAAGGTTACTAAACGTTGGGTTATGATACATGGACCCAGGCCCAAAAAGATTAAAAAGAGAGGCCCGCCCGGTCCACAGCATCCCGGGCCGTGTCATTCCCCGGCCCGGTTCGGCCCGTTTGGCTTGCGGACCGCCTCGGTCAAATTCACGCCAAGACCGGACACGTCTCGTCGCGCGCGCACCGGAGTTGTCGTGGAACGCAAGTGTCGTGGCCACGCTACGAAGCTGAAGCTCCTCTCTCCCGACACGACTCTCGTCGACGCGGCGAGAGCGAGCGAGCGAGCGAGAGAAGGACGCAACAATGGCGGATGCGAGAGGCACTTGGGACTCCCTGAGGGAATGGATCGTCGAGCACAAGCTCCGCGCCGTCGGTGATTCTCCGCTCCCTTCGTTCCTCGGCCCTTTCCCTTGTTTCCTCCCGTCGAATCTGGAGCCGTCTCTTGCGCCGGTGCCGGATTCGTTTCGCTCTCTTCTCTTTCTCGATTCCTTCTTCTCTTGATGAATTCTTGGTTGGGGGGGATTCGCAGGTTCTCTGTGGCTGAGCGGAATCGTGGGCTCAATCGCCTACAACTGGTCGCAGCCCAACATGAAGACCAGCGTCAAGATCATTCACGCCAGGTACCCTTATCTTTTGTGACAATTTGTTAGTCGGAATATGGATTTCAAGAATCCATTTTCCCTGTGATTTAGCTTCTTACCGATTGATTGCTCATCTCTGAATGGAGAAATTTGGGATTTTTTTTTTTTTGTTCGCTTTGAGATTCAGAATCTAGGTAGGGCTTGAGAATGTTTACTTTGGCTTTTGCAAAAATTGAATCGTAGCTGTTGAAATAGGGGCGAAACGCGGCTTGAGGTTGCTGAGTTTCCGAAAGTGCTGAAGTGATCTGGTTCTGATTGTTGGCCCTGTGGAATGGAGTTGTACGGCTTGTTTCGAGGTTGTTGGCCTTAATTACCTATCTTGTGCTAAGTTCTGGAAGCACCACGACCACAATCATTCACGATGTGTCTGGAATGATTTGGAAAATGCTATGTGTCCCGCGATCTGTGTAAAGTTTTCTTGCCTTTTGCTTCCGTTGGTTGCAGATCTTATTTTTAGGATTTCCTTATGGTCTTACAGAGAATGAATGGCATTGCGCAATGAGTGTCAACCTTCGAGTCAATTCTTCATAGTTTCCTTTGTAAAGAGGGCAGAGAGATAGGCAGATTGCAAAAGGATATATGATGGGTTCATTGATTTGTCTGTATAATCCCCAAGATATTGAATCAGGTTCCTTAAAATCTGATTTCGGGAAGTTTTGTGATTGTTTTCTCCAGAAGAAATTCGTTCATTGACATTATAACCTTTAAGCCATTCCAATATTAGATTTCACTTTTTAGTTTAGATTTCTTCAGTTATTTACTATAGAAGCTATGTATAGTTATTTTTGGAAAGATACCCATTGGCCCTTGACCTGAAACTCGACTGTTCCCTGCTAATGTCAATGTCACGTCATGGGCCAAGACAATTATAATACCATTGTGCTGAATTGTTGGCTTGTTAAGTTTATGTTGTGGCCCAACAATGGTAAAAGGTGGTAATTGAAGAATTAGAGGAGAGAGAGACAGCAGAGATGAGAGAATCAGAGACTTGATGAGAAGCTAAAGGAGGGAATCAGTAGTGGGAAAGGGGAGAAGGAGAGGAAAGAGTTTATTTGTTTGATTCATAGTTGGATTACAATGGAAACGAAGAAGTGCTTATGTGCTCTGCAATCCAGTATGCCTCACATGCACCTCATGCGGCAATTGCACAATAAAAACGATCCAATTCATATGAAATATTATAACCATCAAAACTTCAATAATCTCTCCTCTTAATGGCGTTCACTACAATGCCATCACCTATAACACCTTGGGTTGTGACATTTCTTTAGTATTTGCATGAAAATTGAAATGAAGCAGATCTGTTCATCCTCCGGATATACCTTTATTGGAAGGTTTTGCAGAGAGCATGTGATACACATACATACATACATATATAGATCATTGCTTGGCGTTTATCATGGAGTACACAAATAACTAGTTAGTACCTGAGGTTTTGAACTTATTTAGCCACAGAACTTAGTTTATCTCAATTTGATCGGCCAACTTCATGAGGTGTATCAATGTGGTACCTGATGGTATATTCCTTCTCAATATAGTAAGAGCAACATGGATGAATGACTAGAGGGCATCAGAAGGGCTCTAGTTGCAAAAATTTAATCTAATTACCACATTGGAGGAGATATTTGTTGAATAAACTCCAGCCCATAAGGTGATGAGTTGTTTACTCTTTGAAGAAATTGGTAACCAACCCCATCAGAAGGGCTCTATTTGTTGAATAAACTCCAGCCCATAAGGTGATGAGTTGTTTACTCTTTGAAGAAATTGGTAACCAACCCCTTTTAACCAAAGAAAGAAAATGAACTCATATCTAACCCGTTCTAGCTTTGAATATTCTTATATAGTTTGTTGTCTAGTGAGTAGGACTACAAGATGTTTTGAGTACTGATATGTCGTGAACATGCAGGCTGCATGCTCAGGCACTGACACTGGCTGCATTGGCGGGTGCTGCGGTTGTGGAGTACTATGACCATCAGACAGGTAAGAAGGCTGACCGTTACGCCAAGTTCCTTAAATTTGATGAGCACCAAGAGAAAGATCGAAGTTAAGGTTCTACTAGCCACGAGATCTATACCGTACTAGGTGATTTTGTCATAATCCCCTGGAGAGTGGGGACCATGTTTCTCTAAGGCATCATTGCTAAAACATTGATCTAATTAGAAGCATTTATGCATCTTTTCCATCCATTAACGATGTATGGTTGTATCAAATTGTATCCTTATGTCTTGCTGTTTTTTGGTTCTTTCTGTATAATCCTATTGAATCAGACTTTAGGAGGACCAGGGTAATAAAACCTTTGATATTATTCTAGCTTGAGCAAGGAGCTTTTGTGAGGACTAACAGAGTATGGGGACCTTTTTTTTAGTCGCTATGGGGACCTTTACCATGAAGAGATTGATTACAAATTGTAAAAAAGCTCTAGATGAGCTAAACTAATAGGACAGTTTTCTCGGAACGTGGCGATTTACTAGATTTCCAATTCCTTTTCTTTTCCCTACTTGTCTCAAGGTGTGGATATGCTTATTCGAAATGTCAGATATAAGATGAGCAATGGGCTTTGTCCATTTCTTTTACTTTCTCTTGGGGACTCGAGAGCTTTATCGGGGTAGCTTGGGAATTTACCCGCTTGTATTCTAGAAACTGTCCCCTGCATTTCACCCTTGGATTGGATTGTAAATCATCAGTTGTAAAGAGAGGGGATCATGTAGAAGGATGCATTCTTCCTCATTTGTATCCATTCAAGTATTGAGCAGTACATCGACCAAAAATAAATAAATAAATTGAGCCATACAAGCATTTTTGAGAACTGTCCTCTCACTCTAAAATTCTATTCCTTAAGTAAAAATTAGGGTGAATGAGAACTTTAAAAAAAAACAAAAAAAGACAACCGTTGTCTGAAGATGAAACGAGGGCAGTCAGCTCTGAGATGGCTCTAGACTTCCTTCGCTGCACTGACTAGTCGAGGGGCTGGACTGATTGTTTAAGGAGCAGTTCTCTATTTTATGTATGTACAACTTCTCTGCTTTCGGTGCAACCATGCTGATTGTTTAAGGAGCAGTTCTCTATTTTATGTATGTACAGCTTCTCTGCTTTCGGTGCAACCATGCTTTAGCAGCATGGAATTCGTGCTTTCATGCCAAAATCTTTAAATTTGAATCCCAATACCTTTGTAACATCATTCAATTAGCTCTGATTCCCGAAATCTTCTCTGTTCAAGATAGGGCTTGGCAACATAATTCAATAATCTCTTCAGGGTGTATTTGTTTTGTAAAAAACTCAATAATTAAGATAAACTTTTTCCTAAAAAGTATTTTTAAAGAATGTGGTTGGTTTTCCTTTATTTAGGGATATATGATAAAAACATTTTTGGATATTTGGAAAGTTTTCAATGTCGTAACTTTATTTTAGATTAAAATAAAAATCGAATTTTTAATATTTTTTTATTAAAAAAGTCGAATTTTTAAATATTTTTAATTTTTAATCTTTGTTTGCCTTTTAAAAATTCGAATTTTTTAATTTATTTTTCTTTCTTTCCTTTTGTTTTTTGACTTCTTCCGTTGTGAGTGGCCGGTGATGGCCACAAGCGAGCTCACCGGCCACAAGCAAGCTGCGAGCTCGATGATCTCAGCTAAGCTTGAAGCTTGGTGGCCTCGGGCAAGCCACAAGCTTAGTGACCTCTACCAACTCGGGCTTGTCAGCTCTTGTCATGGCCGATCACTAATTAAAACCAATGATTTTTATACTAATAAAAATTTCACTAACCAATGACCCAAAGACTAAGAAGATATTTATAAAAATGTTTTTAGGTTCTTTCAAAAGGGAAAATTATTTGTCTGAATTTAAGTATTGATAAGAAAACATTATCTGTTAATTCATTTTTCTTAAAAGAAACAAATGTCGAAAAATGTGATATTTAGCATGAAACAAAAGCACTTTAGTCTCAAAATTTCACTCTCTTTTCTCCATCCAAAATAGACCATCATTTCATGTATTTGAACCCTCACCTTCCGACCAACCAAAAAAGAAAAAAAGAAAAAGAAAAACCCTCATCTTCCCTTCCTCCTCCTCTATATCTTCCTTCCCCATTCTTACCGTCTATTTTGTTGAGTAAGCAAGCATTTTTTTTATAAATAAATAAAAGATAGAATAAACAATAAAAATACTAGTAAAGAAAAAAGAGAAAAATAAAGAAAGAAAATAAAAAATAAAGCGCCAGCTCATTTTAGCCGATCTCTAAGTCTAGCCAGCTCATTTTAATTTGGTTCAAGAAACCCTGTCGACTTCATCCTATAGCTCCTTCGATACTCCTCCGCCGGTGCCGGTGCCGATCTTCGTCACCGACGCCTCTAGGGTCATAAGGACCCGTGCGGGAGGGTCGCGACACGTGTCTCTTTAAATTAATGCAAACACCTTACAAGATAAATCAACTCTCGAAAAACACGAAGCATACCGGCACTTGAGAATTCCTCCTTCTAAGAGAACCCAAATATTGAAATTTCTCATCTTTCTTGTCAATGAAAGCTAGACATAATGTATGCATTTGTGGATGGGCACAAGTATCTTAAACAGAAGGCAAATGAATGATGGCGCATCAAAACCTAAAAATTAGTAAAGTGCTAGTAAAGTGCGACAGAGCTTGACTTTCTCGACAATAAAATGAAAAAAATTATTCAAAAAATCATAAACTTATTGCATTTTTATCAATTTAATTCTAAACCTTTCAGTTTTTTTAATTAAGTCACTTTTTACCAATTGAGTTCATTTAACTAATTTTGGCCATAACCTGCCAACATGGACAATTTTTAATAACAATTTAATGTTTTTTTGAATCTGTTTATTTTTATTTTCCTTTGGTTTTTTTCTTATGTCAGTGAGGCCATCATGGCCTCACCAAAGGCCTTCACGGCCCCATCAGCTACGAGCGAGGCCATCATGGCTAGCAAGGGTCATTGAAAAAAAAAAAAAAAAAAAGGAAAATAAATTTTTTAATTTTTAAAAAAAATTTGAACAAATATGAAAATATTATTGCAATTTGTGTATATCAATACCGACTATGTCACATAAAAAGGCTAACATCTATGTCGGTAAATTCCGATCAAAATTAGCTGGATGGACTCAATTGACAAAAAATGAAAATGTTTAAGATTCAAATGATAAATTTGAAAAATATATGATTTAATTAGCAATACTGTAATAGGTTTATAACTTTTTGAACAATTTTTCCACAATAAAATCGATAACAGGTCGAAGTTTTACCACTCAATGAAATAGAATTCTATACATGAAGAGCAATCATCGAATGATTGATCATGTGCAAGTGATTCGCGACTAGTGGGTGTTGACTGGGACATTGGTTATCAGTGTGTTTTGAAAATGTATATTCAATAGATCAATGAACGGGTTTGAGAAACATCTATTGGGGTCATTCCCATCTCCTCTTTTGGTAGTGTTGTCACTTGGCTACTTGTAAGAATGAAGGCCATACTTCTGCACGCGAATCTTCGAAAAATTTATTATAGCTCCTGTGGTGCAGCCGAGGTAGGGCGGGCCAATTTGGACCCAAGTTGTTCACACCACATTAGTACGTCGTGAAGCAGATTACAAACTCCAGCGAGAAAATGTGACCATGTCACGACAAGTTATGTTAAACTTGTGCAATGACATGAATTAATATTCTTTCATCATGATAATTACAAAACTTATAGAATGAACACCGACTACAAATGCAATTATGATATGATAACATGAACAGTCGGGCCTATCCATTTCGTGTGCATGCAGGATCAAATTGGTTATTCATGAAAACCTTAGTCTGAACTTTGATATAGAGTCTTTTGGTCCTTGCAATAACAAGAGAGAGGTAAATGTGACTAAGAATGAGGGTTTCGATGACTAGGCAACCTTCAATCGTGATGTGGTGATAAGAAGTTTGAGTTTGAGAAATAATTTTGAGAGATTTATTTTGGGAGTTAGAGTTACATTTCTATAGAGATTTATTTTGGAAAAAAAAAAAAAGTCTCCATTTTCGTAATTTACGTCCTATCAATCAAGGCATTTGTTTGAACTGATTTCAGTCTAGTGATGTCTTATTTAGTTCCTGACTATACAGGTCAATTGCTTCACCCTACCATATGCTAGGACTGCATCTAGCTCTCCCAAGTCCCAAGTGCAAATCCTCGTAATTCATCATGGACCTGAATATTGGGAAAATTACCAAAGAAATATTATTACCTATCGTATTTGTATCAATTCAGTTTTCACCTTTCAATTTTACCAATTGAGTCTTGGACCTTTTGACAATTTGTCAATGTAATCATTCCAACTGATTTTCATTGGAAATTGATGACTTGAATGCCGATCATCCTACTCGAAAGGTTTGGGGAAAGAATTGTTTATGACTTTTTTTGTTGTTGTAATTTTTCAATTATAATGACATAAATGATCTTTGAATGTGGTCCATGAACTTTAAATTTGTTCAATGTAATCATTGAATTTTTGGTATCAATTTAGTTATTGAACTATATGAAAATGTTTAATGTCGTCCATAAACTAAATTAAATATATATAGCAAAAGTTTAGGGACATATCTAATAAATTAAAATTTTAAGGATGACATTGCATATTAGGCTAAAGTTTTAGGACTATATTGAACAAATATAAAGTTCATGGACCATATTACGTAAGGACTATTTATGTCATTTACCCTAATTTTATCCTTAAACACTAAACAATTCACGAAAGCTCTCTCGTTGTCTTTGACTAAAATTGTTGATGAGCATTATGAAGCCAAAATTGCAAATGCGCTTCCAAGAATCGAGCTTGAATAGCCAAATCAACCACTAGTTAGGACCTTAGTTAAATCAAGTATTCATACCAAAAAAAAGTTCAAACTAGTATATATGGGATAAACTTTCCCCAAACTAATTTTTTGATGACAAAAAACCCTAAATTGGTATACTTATGACAAATTTACTCTCTGTTAGTTTATGTTATATTTTATAGTCAAGTTACTGAGTTGAATAACGCATGGCAGTTGGCGAGTATATCAATTTGAGGTTTTATTCTCCGTTTATCATAAATGTATTTGTTCGTGATTTCTCTTTTTTGCGGTATTAATCAAATTTTATGAAAATTAATGAATAATAAATTTGTCAAATGGGTACTAGTTTGGAGTTTTTGGTAGTCAAAAAATTAATTTTTGATAGATTTATCACGGATTCATTAATTTACAATTTTTCGTGATATTAATCCTTAAATAATATCATAGACATTTGACTTTTCAATTGATTTTCGATCGTTTGACTTTTGAAACTCCTTTGTCTCTAAATGAACAAGATTTGAGATCACAACAGTCGCGTCGGATGCCAAAGTTATGTTTAGGGCGCGTATGGTAACCATTCTGTTTTTGTTTCTTGAATAAAAATCTATTCCAGACCTATTTCTGGAACAGAAATCCATTTGATAAAAAATTTTACATTTTTATTTCTGAAACAAATTTCTATTCCAAAAATAGGTTTGGAATAGAAATCAGAAACAAAAAAGTTTTACTTTTCTATTCTGGAACAAAAATCAGAAATTGTTTCTCTCTTTTTTCTTCTCACCTAAAATTTTTTTTTGTCGCTTGCCGCTCACCATCACCACTGCCCACCGTCGGTTGCCACCACCACCCATTGCCAGCCGTAGCCGCCGCCACCAGTCGCCGGTTGCCACTGTTGCCCCTCCTATTTGGGAAAGTGAAATTTTTTTTATTATCAAACGAATTTCCATTCCAATAGTAGAAATTTTTTGTCGTTATCAAACGTATATTTTGGCTCAGAAATTCATCTAGAAATAGAAATAGAAAAATCTATTTCCCTTCCAGAAATCAATTTTTGACCATAAATGTTATCATTCGCACCCTTAATGGCCACATGGGAAATTGAAAATTCAAATTAAAGTTAGGTTGGATATTTTTGTAATTCAAAGTGAACAAAGTGGATAAAATAATTTGATCGCACTTTTTGCCCAAGTTTCACAAATTTTAAAATTTAATTACACTTTTATCACATATTTTAGAAGAGAAAGTACCAAAAAATTTATAAATCTACTCTAAATGTTTCAATTGGATCAAATTAATCCTAAACTTTTTGCATTTATACCATTTGAGTTCATTCAGTCAATTTTGCCGAAAATCACTAGCGTAGGCACTGGCATCCTATTGATATGATTAATGATAACGTTGACAAAATTTAAAAAAATTTAATATATTTTTTTCTTTTTTTCATTGTGATTGGTGATGAGAGTGGTCCTCACGCTGATTTGAAGGTCGAGCTCTCACCGTATTTGAAAGGGTGGCCCTTGCCAAAGGCAGCAATCTTTGACCTTGAAGCTTGGGCCCATAGCTAGTGATGGCCTAGGTAAGGGCTGCCACAATAAAAAAAAAATAATAACAAAGAAATTTATAAAATAATATTAATAAATTGTAAAATTTGCCTATGTCAATGCCACCCATGTTATGTAAGATGATTTGACATTCATCTCAACAATTTCCAATGAAAATTAGTCAGATGAACTAAATTAGCATAAATGCGAAAGGTTGCAACACGTCTGGAATTATTTTAGTACGTTCCCTCATTTTAAGACATCTAATGTACTTATTTAGTTATTCTAACAAAAAAGAAAGTTAAGATGACTGCGTATTTATAAATTTTACTCAAGAATTAGGACAAGCACATGGAACGGGTCAATCAAGAATTCCACAATCTCTTCTTCCATGGATGGTCCATAGTTTCCCATCTTTATTATTCATTGCATCGAAGCCCTTCAAACCGAACAAAAGAAGACAGCGACGCCCGCAGTCTGAAAAATAAACAATGGCGTTTCGAGATTTTCGACGGCCTCGTTCGCCAGAAGGAAGATGAGCGTGCGCCAGCTTCGCATGAAAGCAACTTTTGACTATGGCGAGACTCACGTTTTGTCGGATTCCTCCCGATTTCAAAACTCTTAATTTCAGATAAGTACGAAGCCCAAGTTGTTCGGATGTCTATCGGCAAGAGTACGTCATGTCTCGAGGCTGGCATGCATTAAGGATTAGCAGGCATCAACCCAATCATGCATGCCGGCTTCTTGGAAAGTATCACGTAGCCATCTTTTGAATGAGCATAATTTAAAACAAATTATACACTGTTGTAATGGAAATTGATTATGTAAGAGGAGCTACCAATAAAAATTTCCTACTTTTTAGGTAGTGGATATTTAATTTTTGAAGTAGTTCATATCTCTATTCTTTCTTTCTTTTTGTCAAGCATATCTTTATTCTTGTCATGCGTATAGTGTATGTGAAGGATTTAGTTCTTCTTATGTTAAAGCAAATATTAAGGAGGCGCCTCGTTGTTACCTATCAAGTGAGATTTCATAGTAATCCGATAATCGATTAGTAATTTTTCGAATTCCTTTTGCCATATCGGACTGAACCCTTTGTCCGAAAGAGGAAACGGGCCAACAATATACATACGGTGTATTTTCTTGAATACTTGTTCTCAGTAAGCCAATCTTTACATGCACGAGACAGTATAGGAAGCCAGGTAAGCTGCGGAACGGAAAGCAGTGGGGATAACAGGAATGATGAGGAGGGTAAAATTGAGAGGCAATGCTAGATTCGAACTCTTGACTCGTGCTTGGGCATCGTGTCAAAGTATTTTGTTTGTCAATAAAATTTAATCTATTAGGACGCAGGTCAATAATGTATTTATATAGCATATGACGTGCCAAAAACATTTTTAAGTACGCAAGAATTTAATTTGAGATGAGAAAGCAAGTCAATAAAGCAAGCTTTTTTTATAGAGACCATGTAGATCGACCAAGTCATATCAACTGTTAATGTGATTGAGGACAGGACGGCTTATCCAGTTGTATAGCTTGCTATATCCTTGAATTAGATGAGCTACGTAGTTTAATATCCTTAAATTGCAATTGGATGATGCTTACAGTAGTAGTTGTTTCAAATAATGGGCCTCCGATCTTGTCACAACAAGGTAGCACACTAAATAAATAAAATAAACAACTTTGTTTTGCATTGAAAAAGTTACAGATATCGTCCTCTAACGTTTCATTATTTATGATTTACACCCTTTAAATTTACAATTCTTACTATTTTCTTGGGCTTTAATTACCTTCTATTATGGATGGGGACGAACTTGTTGAGTTTTGGGCAGAAATTCACCAAAACTTGAGTTGGTTCATCTCGTATTTGGTTTGGAACAGAACCGAGATTTTGATCGATCTTCAAGGTTTGACAAGATCGACCGTACACCTTAGTGACCTTGTTTCCCCCTCCTCCCTCCCAAACATAGTCAAGAAAAGTGCAAGGAGATAGATACGGCGAAATCACAAGAGCAAAACACTACGTGGTTTGGTGATTCACGAACAAAGTAGGTACAAAGTGAAAAATAAGTAAAGCTGGAATGCTATTAATGAAATTCTACATATTTTCCGTCCCCTATTGGAAATCGAAGACTTTGAGGGACCAAGAAATAAATAAAATGAACTTTTTGTCTAGAAGCGGAAGTCGGAGGGACGGCAGTGAATACGATCGACGTCATCCTAAACCCTAAAACGAGAACCAAGACAGCTGTGAATCTTTTCCTTACCTTCTTCCTCTCACCTCCCCTGCAATACGCAAGTCCTCTCTCTTCTCCTTAGCTGTCCCTGGCCCCCTTCTCACCTCTTCCACCAAATCCAGGTCAACACCCAGTCACTTTACGCATCCACTTTTTCTTCCCCAACCACTTCCACTCCTAGGGGCGAGCACCGCCTCTGATTCTTGATATGAATAGGTCATTAAAAGGCTCGAAAAAAGAGAAAAGCGAGAGAACTTTTTTTTAAATAAAAGATTCCGTTATTTCATCAATCGGGAAAATTGACTAGGAATCAAGAGGCCATTTGATGGGGAAGGTAGACTTTACATTAAGATTTTGATCATGATTACCACTGAGTAAGGAATGTATAATAACCTATCGCCTCCGAGGTAAGAAGGGTTGAGTGAAAATCCCATTGTTTGGGTTGCTCTTCAAGTAAGTTTTATAATCAATTGTCTATCCAAGTATCCCCAGTTTAACTTGGAAATTGAATCAAACCGACTAGCTCAAGAGACTTTCGATTCCACCAGTTTAGCATTTGAGTTGACAAAAAATAAATACTTTCATGCATATGGAGAATCATGATATGAATAAATAACAATATAACTACTTGATTAACATATGATTTTGCAGCGAAATAATGAAACATTAATATTTTATTGTAAATATTTGACTTTCTTTTCCAAAACAAAAATTGAACCGGCTATACAATAGAATTGAGAATCAGATCGAAGCTAGCGGATTTGGTTTTTGGAAACCAGGAGTTGTAGGATCAGTTGTTGGTTTCAGGCTAGAGACCGACCTCCTCCTGGAGCCTATTGCCCATAACGCTCCGTACTATGCGTTACCTTTTGCGTGGCATTGTCCATATCCCACGCATGAGACATAAGAAGTTGCACAACTTGACTCCAGCATAGCATCATCTTGTAAGATACAGCTTAAAAGCTTTAACTTTATGGAAGGCTTGACTTGACCCATTGGTACTTGCCAATGGAGTGTTAAAGGGTTCTAGTATGATAGCTTCTTGATGCCCTCAAAATAGGTGGGGGGGCTAGAATTTTGAAAGTTGGATATCTAAGTCGTTGTATATCGCCTAAATCAAGTAAATACTGATCATTCCATAGGTATATCGAACTAATTTAAGATGGCAGGTCAATTATGGAGGACATTTTGGAGTCGTGAATCCGCATACATACCCCGAGGATAACCCATTGTGCCGATGGATTCGCCATGACCGACTTCGCCATAAGCCTTTCACTTCCATTTGCTTTCGTTCCTTCGCTCGGATCGGCTACTTCTACTGTGGAGACTTTACAGCTGCGGGAGCTTGTTTTCCTCGTGCAATTAGTTCTACGTAATGTCACACTTTTAGAGATTTGGCTTTTAGTAGGCACTGTTTAGAGTTTCAGCAGCAATTGCAATAGCTGCTGAAACACCATCAGCAAGAACATGATTGCTGTTACGTCAATGTCGCCTTAAGTTTTAGAGACGAACATCACTAGTACAACGTACTGTAATCGCCACCGACAGTCTAAAAATACAGCAGCGATTGTTGCATCAATCGCAATCACCACTACATCATCCTCTAATCATAGTTTTGATTATCGTTGTTGTTGGCGTCGGTGTTGATGTTGCTGTGCACCCATAAAATAACGTTGCGAATACCAAAAACATTGGGTAAAAAATATATTCCTTCCATTATTCAATAACATCTCAAACTTTACGAGTAATTGCGGAAGTTCCTCTAATATACATAATCTGAGAGCCACAATAAACAATTAGCATGTTAAGTATGGCGATCAAATAGCAAAGCAGTTCCTACACTCGACGTTCTCGCAAAAAATACTGAAGCAAAACCACGAAACCTATCTGTAACCTCTCTCATCAGCGTTGTGAGCTTTTAACATCCATGTCTCCATGATAACCTCGAGTAATTGGGAAAGACAACGAAATGGATTAGTCTACTGCCAGATTAAAAGCCTCCTCCATGAACAAATCTTTGCATTAGCATCAAGTTTCTCCATTGCCAGACCATATCGTGAAGCTTTTAGAAAGTATCGATTAAGCCTCTATAGTAACGAGACCGGCAATTTGTTTTATGGCCAATACCTATTTTCAGGCCAAGTAAATGCAAGAACTAAAACAAAACTGCAAAGAGTGGATTCACTCCCTGAGAATGGATTCAAAGAGCAGAAGAGGAAGAGAACAGTGTGTCCTTAAGTATGCATGATTCTATTTTAGTATGCAATAATAGGGCAAAGCATATTATAAGATAAAGTAGCTCCCATGGTCCCTGAAGATGTTCTTGTTACCTCACTTTGTCAATTGCAGGAACAAAAATAAAAATAAAAAGCATGCAGTATCATTGTCTTACGAGCGTGTAGAGTTTGGCCGATGGAACGTGCCGATGTTACATGCCACAAAATACAAAACTCTGAGATGACACTGATAACTTCGACCGGCTTCTTACAACTTCGACTGGCTTCTTACGTTGACCCGTGAGATTAGTTGGATATTTAATTAATTTGAATTTTACCTATCTGAATAAAATTCCCTCATCATAGAATGGCACTGATTTTAGATTAATAACATGAATTATATGCTTAAATTTTTAAATAATCTCCTTAGTAGGTTCGGTGGTTTCAATTATGCGCACGCCCCCAATCATACAATGGTCTTCAAACGCTGTTTACCTTCGGACAGACAAAGATCAAAACCCACCCCAATAATTCATGGGAGATGGACCCTATGACGTTACCATCTCTCTCTCTCTCTCTCTCGATTCCACTATAAATACGTGTTCTCTCTCCCCATCATTTCCATGCAGTTCAGCAGCACACCCAATTGGCCAATTCTCTCTGCTTAAATTCAAATAGCTATGAATTTTCAAAGCGTCCTTTTGAGTAAGATGGCCGTGGCATGGGTTGCCATCGGCTTATTGGCGGCGGCAGCTGCCGCTTCCGGCGACTTCAACAAGGACTTCGACATCACGTGGGGCGATGGCCGAGCGCAGATACCCAGCGGCGGCCAGCTCCTCACGTTGTCCCTGGACAAGACGTCGGGCTCGGGCTTCCGGTCCAAGAGGCAGTACTTGTTTGGCAAGATCGACATGCAGCTCAAGCTCGTGCCCGGGAACTCCGCCGGCACCGTCACCGCCTATTACGTAAGCCCCATGAATCCCGTTTACTTGTCTCTAATCTCCATGGTCGACTTAGTCCAATACTATTGTCTACATCCATCGAATAAAACTTCTTTCCGCAGCTTTCTTCCTTGGGTTCTGCGCACGACGAAATCGACTTCGAGTTCCTCGGAAACCTGAGCGGCGACCCGTACATCCTCCACACGAACGTGTTCACGCAGGGGAAAGGGAACAGGGAGCAGCAGTTCTATCTCTGGTTCGACCCCACCAAGGACTTCCACACCTACTCCATCCTGTGGAACCCTCAAAGCATAATGTAAAGCCAACACAGCCTCTCTTCCTGTACATCAAACACTTAAGAGAAAATAATCATTTGCGTTTCCTGATTTTGCTTCTTGTTCTCTCGCGCAGCTTCTCCGTGGACGGGACTCCCATAAGAGAGTTCAAGAACCTCGAGTCGAAGGGCGTGGCGTTCCCGAAGAGCCAGGCGATGTGGCTATACTCGAGCCTGTGGAACGCCGACGACTGGGCCACGAGGGGCGGGCTGGTGAAGACCGACTGGAGCCAGGCCCCATTCACGGCTTCCTACCGGGGGTTCTACGACACGCAGGCCTGCGTCTGGTCGTCGGGATCCTCCTCGTGTTCTTCCTCGTCCCCGTCGGGCAACAACTCCTGGCTGTCGCAGTCACTCGACGCCACGGGCCAGCAGAGGATCAAGTGGGTGCAGAAGAATTACATGATATACAACTACTGCACCGACGCCAAGCGCTTCTCGCAAGGATTCCCTCCCGAATGCTCTCTTTCGTAGAAGAAGAAGAAGGGAAAGAGACACATGCATATGATCGCCAACCTTATTCGTTTTTTCTTAGGCACTTAGTCCTTTTTTTTTTATTTCGAAATAAGTCCTTTTCAAATAGGCTTGAATTGTCGAATAGTAGAACAGAAACTAGGCTTGAATCGTTCTTCCTCTCGTTGTCTTTGCCAAGCAAGTGCTTTCTTAGTGAGCTTGTACCTTGTGACTTCTTCAATAATAACGAATTCTGTGGATTTCATGCAAATTTTTAGTATGTTCTAGTGAAATTCATTTTGGATATTATATACTTTTCAAAATCTTTCCTTCACTGTTTCATGCAGATTTGCTTTAAAAAAAGAAAAGAAAGAGATAAGTATGTTGGAAACATTAAAACTTGCGATGAAAGTGTAACTAAGTTCTAAAACTTTCAAAAAATGCAATTAAATCACAAACTAAAGTACAATTGAATTTAAAAATTTTCAAAATGTATAATTAAGTTTTAAAATTTGTAAAAACGGTTCAATCAAGTCCTAGGTGGATTATAATTTTTGAAAGTTTTATGATTCGATTGCACTTTCATAATAAATTTATGACTTAATGACACTTTTTAAGAGTTTTAAAACTCAATCGTACTTTTGCAAAAAGCTTTAAAACTTCTAGATAATTACGTAGAAAGTAAACGGAAGGTGAAGAAGATAGGAAAGAAAGGATTTTAACTTAGCGTAAGGGTAACGTCATATGGAATTTTCTCACGACGCTGTTGAGACCACACACATCATTTGAGAAAATGGACAATCGGAAGCATCTTTCCTTTAGTCAAAGAGGCAAGACTTTTCCTTCCTTTCTAATCATCGTTTCCTTTCGTCCTGTAGAATCCGTCTTTGCTCTTCCAGGTTGATGAAAGTTATTTTGTACATCAAATGCAAAATATATTCAATTGGGGAATAAACACTATGGCTTGGGATGAAGTATAATAACATTATTATAAAATGGATAGCTTGATATAGCATCTAAGTATGGTCATCACTATCCACGATGCATCCTCATTTATATGTTTCGATATTTTAGCCAACTAACAAATCCAAACTAGACATGATTGATAGACAGGTTGCGCATTGATCTAAAAGCTCTTGTCTAGAATTGCAATTAGTATTAAACTTCCTTCCTAGAAATAAATGGGCACGAGGGAGCCTAACTCGACCAAACCTAAAAAACCCTGTTTATGTATATACCCATTTGCGCTTTGGACCCAGGTGCTTTGCCGAACCCATGATCAGGTTGTAATCCAAACACAAGATAATGCAACATATATCTTATCCCACTTTATGCCTTGTGCAGATAATCTCATGAATTACTACATTAATCTCTTTGTAAAGTGAAATATTTTGTTCACGCAAGTCAAGACTATAATATTATCTAATCCCATCAATGACCTCATTTTTGTTTTTGTT
The DNA here is from genome assembly GCA_014858505.1 of Corymbia citriodora subsp. variegata. Lineage (NCBI taxonomy): Eukaryota > Viridiplantae > Streptophyta > Magnoliopsida > Myrtales > Myrtaceae > Corymbia > Corymbia citriodora. The sequence continues at coordinate 37,870,773 of CM026417.1, read as the reverse complement.
TTACTTAGGTTGCGCTTTTTCTAATCCTTTATTGGCTTAAACACTCCCTTTCACAATATTGTGACCATATTACCCCCGATGTGACCTACCATTTAGCATGCTTTAATCGTCAAAGGGGCATACCTCCTTTTTTTTTTTTTCCTTGTTTCTCTTTCCTTGTGGTCCCACTTTCTTTCGTCTACTCTGTTGTGGCAATTCTCTTCTTTCCACACCTTTGTGTCCACCGACAAGGATACTCTTGATATCTAACTAATTGAGAATAATTCAAGACGAAGCATAACCTATTCTTCTAGTGAAATCACAAATTGATAATAATGGCTTGTCCTGCAATGAAGAGCGGGCTTCACGATCCAGCGACGATGAAGGTGAGGTGGCCACGGCACTACCAATTGGTAACAATGGCAACACGGCTTTAAACTGCGAAATGTGACAACTCGACATGCTTATGGCTCGATTCAAACTAACCCATGAAACCAGAATAGACGAAACAAGAGAGGAAAAATCTGAATAGACGAACAACTTGAAAAATCAACAGGAACAGAAGCAACCTGCTGGTGGCTTTTGTGAAGTGAAGATGGTGATAAAATATCCGGTGGGGTGCTTTTTGGCCGTGAGTGTCCCTTGCTCGTGTACCTAGAATTTCTTTTCCGGCCAGTAATCTGTTTTCTCGGTGAATTTTCTTTGTTTTCCTCTTGTGGGGTTCCCTGTTGTCTATCTTAGCATATTCTATGTGACTATTTTTTGCTTAAAAAAACATCTGAATAATGGTCTCCTATACTGCGCAATTACAACCTTGCATTCCTTAATCATAACACCAGAGGCTCCAATAACTTGGTCGACTACAATGATGATAGTTGGATACTCTCCATTGGAGCAACACTTAGTGAGGTCCCTGTATCTACAATTGTTGAACACAAACCAGATCCAATCCAATTGCATTTACCATAAGGAGAACATTGCCCATATCATCCTCCTAATACCCTCTTCGGGTCAAAAGATCAAGTGTGTTTTCCCCTGCATAGTGATTAGGTTCCACCCACCCAACACAATTTCATCTCTCTACTTAGCGTTATGACCACACCAAAATGAGAAAACCTTTAACCCTTGATTGACAATTCTGTACCAAACAACATTATTGTTTGTAGACATAGAAGGCTTGGAAAGAAGAGAATCAACTGCCAGAGAAAGACCGGAGAGAAGGGGGTAAGAAGAAGGAAACTGGGACCCACAAAAGAAGGAAACAAAACAAGAAGAGGGAAACCACTTCCTTTTTCTTCCGTTGAGTTTAATTGAAACATGCAGAATGGTGGGCCATATAAGGGGCAATATGGTCAAAACATTTGTGAAAGTGAGTTTTTTAGCCAAAAGAGGGGTGGAAAAAGCATGACCCTTTATGATAAGTAAATATGACACAAATCCCACCAATTGGAATTCTTGATTTCACAAATTTGTCTGGTACCCTTGCGAAATATGCATTGCAGACTACACCTACAATGAAAAGTTGCTAAAAGATCATAAATTTATTACATGAATGCTAATTTAGAATAAACATTTCAATTTGATCAATTTAGTCCAAACATTTTAACTAATTTGTCAATATAATTCTTCCAACTAATTGTGATGAAAATTTGCTAATAAGGACATCGATAGTCCTACATGACGCGGCCAGTTGATTTTGATGTGGACAATTTTTGTAATTCTTTTTATCCTTTTTTCTTTTTTTCTTGTTTCCCCTAACTAACTCGCAGCTTGGCGACGGCTAGCAAAGGTTGTTAGCCATAGCCAAAGGCATTACAACCCTTGCCTTGACCCTCATGACGAAAGCTAAGGCATGCAAGCCCTCACCTGACCTTGGTTGGCCACAGCTAGGGCCCATGAGCCCTACCCAAGCAAGCGAGGGTTGCTGATCCACAATAAAAAAGAAGAAGAAAAATCATTTAAAAAATGTAAAATTTGTTCATGACAGTACTGATCGTGTCACATAGAGCAATCAATATCCATATTCACAATTTTTGGCCAATTTTGACTAGAAGGATTATGTTAGCAAAAATCAAAAAGTTTAAGACTAAATTGGTCAAATTAAAATATTTAAAACTGAATTAATATCCATATAATAAATTTAAGATTTTTTTTTTAATTATCTTGATTACACCATCACTCTTCCAAGAGTAACGGTTAGATAGAAGGGATGCTATCGGATGGAAAGTTTCACTAAAGGAATTTGTCCCATAGGAAGAGAAGGCCACTACGCAAGCCGTTCAACGACGGATGACGTTAACGCGTTGAGTTTGGGAGGACATTAATACGCAAGGCGTTTCAGTATAATCTCTAAATTGGGATGAACAAAACCGCACGCAATTTCGAGAAACGTCATAAATTCTGCCATTACTTTTGCTTGGTAAAGTGGTTGGAAACTAGAGAGTCCTGTCACGAAAGAGCACCAATTTTCAACAAGGTCAATTCATTAAAATGCTATAAAAAGATTGTGCAAAAATATTGAGGGAAAAGTGTGAAAACCACTTTCACATTTCCCTATCCATTCTCTACTTTGAATTTGCGCTTTTGACCTTAGCCGTCTTCATGGAAAAACTAAAGCATTCTCCACTAAGAATTTTTTTTTGAAAACGTTAAATTTTAATATCTAGAAGCCCAAATCATTAAGGGTGAGAAAACCAGAAAACCAGATGGATAAGAACCTATTGGGTTGCGAGTTTCAAGATATGTAGAGTAAATTTCGGGTTTCAAAAATTAGGAAACTTATTTCAATGAGTAGGTTCTAGATTGTCATAGGTGAGTGGAACCCGGAATAAGTTTTTGTGTATTTCTTTGTCTGTCTTTGTAAAGTCCTGTGATATTCCACGGTATCCGCTAATAAATGTATAATTTGGAGCCACTAGTTTAAGTTTTTGTTTTATGACTGAAACTTTTACTTTATTAATATTTCATCTAAATATAAATTATGATTAGTGGATTGTAGAAAAAATGAATAGTCATTGACGGTAATGATTAATGGCAATCGTTCAATTAATAATATAGATAGAATCTAAGTAGACCATGACCTTAGAATCTATGATCGGATAGGTTTTAGGTTCCAGAATATGTATGGTAGGTTTCAGGTTCCAAAAAATAATTAACTTATTCTAATAAATAGGTTTCGGGTTCTAAGTGAAACCTATATGAAACCTAGAACCCATAGTCTCTCTCTGCTCGCCAACACTCAACCATCGCCAGCTGCCACCACCCTCACCACAATTGACCACTGTCGCAAGAGTTGGCACCACAGCCCCTCTTTCTCCCTCCCTTGATCTTGGGGACAATGGTAGTAAGGTTATCATCAACAACATTGGTTTAAGGCTGATGATTATCAAAATATCCAATACCATTTATTTACAAGATTTATATGCTGTTAAAAGATGTGGTTTTTCTTTATATATCAACTTTTTCGGTTCAATATTTTAACATGATATGAAAACAATATCAAACTCAGATTCTTCTCTCAATTTATTTCACATGTAAAATTTTTGTTGATCAAATTTCACGTGTCATTCCTATTAGAGATTGCGGCTGGTGGTCGTGGAGCTTGTTTTGACCGCAATGTCCACACAAAAGCATTGGGTAAAGTCGATGAAACGTTTTCCTCTCCAAGGCATAAGGCGACAGGATTTCTCCTCATCTTCGTCACCATTGCCTTCAGCAACGAAAATTCAAAACTTCCGTCGCAATACTTACTTCTACCGCATTCACATTTGGCTGTCATGCGATGTGACTTATCGGTAACATCAAAACATAACATTGTCGTCGCCCACGACCTATTGCAACGAAAAATTCGTCACGTAGGTTTCCTAGTTTTTGTCGCAATGGATGAGTGTGAAAAAACTGACGTTGCCTCACGTAGACCTAAAGAGATAATGTTGCATAGGTTTCGTCGCCAGAGCTTCATCTAGGTGGACGAAAGTAATGTGTTTTTGTCACGCCAGCTACACCAAAGGCGACGGAAACGCAGTGGTACGATAGATCCACCAAAGCCAATGAAAGAAGGGTATTTTCGTCCCCATAATGCCACTAAAGCAGCAGATGCAATGTATTTTAGTTATCGGACCTAAGCATGTCCTTACAAGGCTCAAGAAAAAAAATCTATGAGCGGATCATTAAATCCGCTGTTAGTGAGTTCCCCGTATTCCTTGAAATTGAGAAAGAAAAAGATATAATTTCCAATTTGGGGGCCTTACGATGAAGAAGATAGATTTCACGTCAAGATTTTGGTCTTGATTACTGCCGAATAGATAGGGTATAGTAGCCCGCCATGCCTAGGGTGAGTAAGGGTGGTTGAAAATCCCATTATTCTCTTGGAAACCCTTCGGGCAAGATCTTGTAACCAATCGCCAAAGCCGATGAAAGAAATGTATTTTTGTCAACATAGTGCCACTAAAATGGCAAATGCAATGTATTTTAGTTGCAATATGTTAATATTGGGAAAATGACATAAATGGCTCATGAACTTTAGCCTAATGTATAGTGTAATTCTAAAAATTTTAATTTGTTCAATGCGATCTCTGAATTTCTAATATATAATATTATTTCCGAACTTTTAATTTATTCAATATGGTCTTTGAAATTTTTTATTCATATTCCCTTATGAACTAATGGATGTAAACAGATAGTACGTCCTTCCACTAAAATTGGTTGAAATGCATGTATCCCTAATCTATGCAGAGTAGGTGCTCTATTCAGCAATATGGAATGTCCTTGCATAACTTCTTGCAGTATTTCCATACAATGGGCTCCTTTTTCATGTTCAATCTAATCTATGGGCTAAATGAAAATATTCAATATTGTCTCTGAACTTGAATCAAAATAAGTATGATATTGAACATTTTCATATAGTTCAAGAATAATTTGAACATATACCAAAATTTTGAGAACCACATTTACAAAATTAAAATTTTATGAACCACTTGTATATTAAACAAAAAATTATGGATGACATTGAATAGATTATAAGTTCAAGTACCACATTACACAACTATTTGCATCATTATCCTTATATTGTTGGTGCGATAGATCCACCAAAGCTGATGAGAGAAATGTACTTTCGTTACTATAATAACCCTAAAGCGGCAAATGCAATGTATTTTCGTTGTAATATGCTAACCTAAGATGACAAAAAGTATCATGTTGCTTTGCCTTAGGTGTACTGAGCGAAAGCAAAGGTTTCTGGTATGCAGCACTACAAGAAAATGGGCTTTTAGGTATGAAATTTTTGAGCTATGAAAGAAATTTTGTGGCTAAAAGTCAACTTTTTGCCAACCAACTTTTATTTCGCGGCCCAAGTATTGGAAAATAGCTAATTTTGTGGTTTAATGTCTTGCCTATTGCCACATAAAACAATTTCGAGACAGCTCCGTTTGGTAACGCTTCAATTTCTTTGTTTTTATGTTTTTTTGTTCCCTAGAATAGAAAAAGAATAAAAATCCGTTTGGTAACGCCAACTGATTTTTCTATTCTCGGGAATAGAAAATTGTTCCTAGGAATAAATTTAAAGTAGAATTGAGAAATAGAAAAAAGTAGCTTCTTATTCTTGGGAACATTTTTTAAAAACTATTTCTTAGGAACTATTCACCGCCTATAGCACGCCACCACCCGCCTGCCACCGATTGGCAACCGCGACCGCTGGACGCCAATCTCCACCACCTGTCGCCAGCCACCCCCGCCTACTCACCACCGGCCTCTTACCGCCATCCTTCGCCTTGCGATCGGCGACCGACAAGCGACGAGGGTCGGCGATGGGCGACTGGTAGGAGCGGGCAATGGCGACCGACGAGAGTGGGCAGTGGTGACCGACAATGGTTGGTGGGGTGCGGACAGCAACCAGGGGCGGCAGCCAACGACCGGCAACCGATGGCCGGCGACCAGCGGCCACCGCCCTCGGTCGCTGTCTGCACCCTGCCGCTGCCAATCGCCGCCCCTACCCACCAGTCTCCACCGCTGTTAGGGAAGAAAGAAATAAAAAAAATTTATCGGTACCAAACGCATTTTTATTCTTTTTCTATTCCGAGAATAAGAATTTTTGTAGTTACGAAACGCCATATTTTACTCAGAAATTGTTCTAGGGAATAGAAATTGAAAAAAACTATTTCTCAAAAGAAATTATTCCCAAAAATAGAAATATTACCAAACACACCCTAGGTATCCCATTTATGGACAAAAATTATTTTCATGGCAGATGACTAGACTTTGGTGCCACGAACAAATAAGTGGTGGAAATTACCAAAAAAAAAAAAAAAAACAAATAAGTGGCGGGCGTAGATTTGGTTTCTGCGACATCATATAATGGAAGATATAAACTTGCATTGACTTTTAGCTGCGGATAGTCATTTCCTGATATATTTTCTGAATTTCAGCCGCCCAACAACATTCACAGCCAAATAAGTAAATCAGATGATTTGAAAGTTCTGAATTCGCCAAAACTCAAGCATTTGACTTTAATTGTGCCAAAGTTTCTTAGAATTGAATGTTCTTCCTAGATAATGAGACCCTCAACTTGTATTCTAAACTTTGTGAAGTTCTTGAAATTAAATGATATATAACTCAAAACCATGTTAGAATATCAAATCCAAAAACTTAAATTGATAAGTGGATGAAAATTACATATATATATTTTTGAATCTTTTGTCCAAAAATAAAAGTCAATTTGATTTTAATTTTTTTTAGAATGAGAAATTCTTCTATTAAAATTAATTAGGAAAAATTCTAAATAATGCCTTGAAGTGCCCTTATGAAGTAGACTTTGTTTTAAATAAGTGCCTAAAGTATTCGCATTGTCTCAAAGAAGGCCTTAAAGTGGTTATGGCTATTTCAAATAAGGTCGTAGCTTCCCCGGCTTGCCGATCAACAAAAATTTTTGGCCTAAGGGCATTTTTGTCTAAACACAATTTAAAAATTAAAATTATATTATATTAAAACTTAAAAAATCAAAAAAAAAAAAGAAAGTGGAGGGAACACATAAACGGGAGAGCTCCCTCCTACTTGTGGCTGCTACCCCATTGCCAGTGGGGCCATCGCCAATGCTTGGGTGAGGACCGGTGACCTCGCCTAGATTTGGGAGAGGGTCGCCGCCCTCTCTTGTGAGGGCTAGTTGGCCCTTGCTTTTAGTTGGTAGGGGTCGTCGGCCCCCACCAAGGCGCCAGCAACCTCATTGGCCATCATCATCGCCACCCCACCGATGATGGGGCAACGACCATAGGGGAAGGGAGTCCTTCCGCTTGTGTTTCCCCCTTTTTCTAGTTTTTAGTTTTATCTATTTGTTTTTTTTATGAAAAAATGGAAAAAAGAAAAAGGAAAATTTAAAATGACAAAATTACCCTTCACAGCTGGTGAGTTCAGGTCCTTATTTGAGACTAATATAATATTTTTAGGCCATTATTTGAAATAAAGTTTACTTTAAGCGCTTATTTGAAATAATAAGGACACTTCGGACCATTATTTGACATAATATCAACTTCAAGCCCTTATTTAAAAAAATAAGAGCACTCCAGAGTCTTACTTAGAATTTTAACATTGAATTTATGTCCCAAACTTTGTTAAGTCTTTTTAGATTCAAAATAAACACATTAATTCGATAAAAAAAATTAAACACAATTAAAAGTAAGTTAAATAATTAGAAAATTCTAAACTTTTCAAAGTGAAATATTTAGGCCCAAAAAATAGTTTTGTGTTTAAAATGACACATATGACGAGAAAATTTTTCACGCTGAAAGATCAAGTAATTCGGCACGAAAAGCCTTTACTGTGGCCACGTGTTCATGGCGATAAACTAGAAATTAGCAATGGAATAATTTTTATGTCTAAGGATGTGACCTTTTGCCACGAAACATTTTTTTCACGGTAATATAAGCATTTGCGGCCACAAAATACTTTTCATGGCAAATTTTTCGCAAAAAAATGTTGTACCATATTTAATGATGAACATGATAATTTGTGGCTAAAAATTGAAACCTTTGGCCACGAAATCTATGTTCGTGGCCATAGATTATACATTTTGCAACAAAAATATAGTTGTGGCCAACTTTTTGGGGCACTAAGTAAGATCTTTAGCAGCAAAAGGTGGTTTGAGTTAAAGAGATAAATTATCGCCACGAAAAAACATGTTTCATGGCCATAATTATGATCCTAGCTACGAATTTCGTTCCATGGTCAAAATTTCGTGGCCATAGGTCTTGAGTGATTGCTACAATTTCTTTTTCTTTGTGCAAATAGACGAAATTATAGTACTAAATTTTTTTTATTGTATTATTTCTGTAGCAATAAAACAAATTGATGACATTTCATCTATTTAGGTCACAAATAATTAACAATAGCAAATTATGGAAGGTGCAATAGTAAATGATTTTGATAATGTTATTGGTACGAACAAAAGCACTAGATGATAAATACTAGGATGCGCATGTGAGTAAATTGTGTTAAAGATGTTAAACAATTAATATATCATAATTGATGTATAACTCATTGGTTTAAGCTTTTGAATGAAGATGTGTCTAACTAGATATATTGATGGGCTCGAACTTGGGTTTCCTCTTAACAATCTCTCCGAAGAAAGGTATTTGGCTTTTGCTACGCATTCCCAACAACTAGTATCAAAACTGATGATTACGGTTTCTAGGCAAGATGACATTGTAGTATAACAATATAGGCTTGTAAGGATGAAGTGGGGCTAAAAGAATATTTAATTTAAGGAAGAGCAAACTTAACACTGAGCTCATGACACGTGAGAGGGAGATTGTTAGGATGCATGTGTGAATAACTTGTGTTAAAGATGTTGAGCAATTAATATATCATAATTATTTCACAACTTATTGATTTAAGCTTTTAAGTAAATGTAGGTTTAACTGAACATACCGATGGGCTTAGACTTAAAGTTCTTCTTGAAGATCTCCTTGGATGAAAGTATCAAGTTTCTACCTCGAACTCCCAATAAATAAGGCTAATGAAACAAAAGAGGGGTGAATTAATTGCTTGAAGAAAAACAAAACTTTTTAAGTGAAGACTTCCCAATACTCTATTACATATTGCAGATGCTTCTATCTAACGGTTAAAGACAAATTTTAGAGAAATTGAAAAAATTGTGCGTAGATGCACAGGGGTTCAGCCTTTCACTTAACCTATGTTCACTCTCTTAAACTAATAGACATAGCAAGGCTAAAATGCACTAATAATCTCATAGAATTACACTCTACAGATGAATATGCTTCCACATGAAGCTTCTTAGATAACACTACGAGAACAAGCACCTCTTACACTTTAAGCCACTCTCTCTTCAAAATTACAAGAAAGCATAACCTTCATAGAGAATAACAATCATAAAAGAAGCTGTTTTTCACAAGTGTAAGCGCTGAGAGTATTCAAGAACAGAGAGAATAGAAGTTATGATTTTTGCCCAAGTCCTTAGCCATCCTCGATCCCTTAAATAGCGTTCCAATCTTCAATCCAACCGTTGGAGGCCATCTCTAAGTCAAAGGAGCCATTGGATCAGTTTCTCTGCTCAACAGATTCACAAATTGCACATCCAAGCCTTGCTGGTCCTGAGCAATTTAGAAGATTTCTAGAAATACAGGCTTCTCATCTTCTGCTTCTACAAGCTGTCTGACTTGCTGGCTGCTTGCAACAAAAGAGAAAATGCTGCTTTAATCTTCTTCGTCTAGCTTTTCGCGGGATCCAGGCCTTGCATGTAGCTCCTAGATGCCAATTTGAATTCAAATCAGCTTGGAGGAAGACGTAGGTATTCTCATCCAGGGTTGTGGAAGCATGCAACACGTCCTTTTCTCATCTATGGCGAGAGCTGCTTTTGCAGACGGCCCTTCTAATCCTTTCAAGCTTCATGCTGAATTTGCTGCTCTCTTTTTTAATTAAATACACAGCGTGGCAATGAGATCAAGCACCGCATGACCTACATAGACTCAATCTCTATCATCAGATTTGTTTGATAAGGATTGATACTCTCAATCATTGGTTAGAGCCAATCTCCACCATTGGATTAATGCGAAAATGATCAATATTCTCTACAAATCGATTGGATGGGGATTGACATCATCTACCATTAGATCACGTAGAAGATCAATGGTTGTAATTAGAGGGACTTTCGTGTAAATAGGAGAACCTTTCAAGTATCACGCTTGTCACACATGACACAACACATGTCGCACCCATGCTACCGCCAACACCGCCTTGCCACTAGCCACCACCGGCGTCTCAAACGATCCCCTCTTTCATGCACTATTACCTGCCGTTCCTCAAATCATCTCAACTCTATCGTTGGCCCTCTGACCTTCCCTTCCCGCATCCTGACCATAATTGTGGGGAAGGAAATAAGCTTCAGCCAAGATCGAGGCTCGAATTGAGCACGAGTCTCGGATCTCGGACTTGGCAACACTTGACTTCAGATTTGTGACATAAGCTCGACTGCTCTAGCCAAGCTTGGGGTCAACGATAGCAAGGATGCACCTTAGCCACATGAAGTGAGAGCAGTAGTGAGAGGGGTCATAGGCCGAGACCAAAGGCGTTCGTAATGGAGGTCGGTGTCGAGGCCTGGTGCAAAGCTAAGGTCACCGTGATGGTTACCCCCTAGTTGAACAATACCTCACACTGTTTGTATAGACACCGGGTCTCTTTCTGCTCTAACTTTAACTATTTATCTTATGCTTTAGTGTTGTAGAAGAGATTTGGATATATACTTTATATATATGATATTGTATCCAAAATAAACTATCTTTCAAGAATTGTCAATTAACTCTGAGAATGCTCAAAATAATCTACATCATTTGAATATATATTTGAAGTTACCTTCTCTTCATTTATTTTCTTTTGAAATTTAAACTTAATAAGATATAGAAATTTGGAAATGATAGATCAATAAGATAATGGTTATTTTGCCGATCTGTCACACAGTGATCATAGAGCCAAAGTGGAGTGTTGCATACATGGCAAGCACATAGAATTAACATTTGCTCAGCTCCAACCCATAACTATAGACCAAAGATTGGTAAACTATTTCTGTATATAAATTTGCATATGACCAACATTGTCTTAAATAATTTCGTTTGTTTTCTCCGCTATTTTGATCTGAGGTCCCCTTCATGGATTGGGCTTTTCCAGTACCCTGATGCCATGGGCCTTGTCTCGTTTTGGGCCTTGTAGTAACAAAACAAGTCTCTTCATGAAAAGTAATCTTTTCTTTCGCTTAGCCGGAAAAAGGAGACACTTTGAGGATTAGATTTCGCGTGATATTTTATTTATTTATTTTATTTCTATGTCCCCTATATATTAAGCCAAAAACATGAGTTTGTCTCGCTTTCCGGTCTCTTCGAACATTATCTTTAAATAAAAAATTTCTTCCCACTCACATAATAAATGGCAAAAAATTTAAAAGCCCCATTTTGTAGAGCACTTTCTATGTAAGCAAGATCCGCCCCCACATAAGATCCTCCTCCTTTGACTCCTCGTAATATCTCCACTTCCTGTCATCATTCGCTTAATTTTGATTTTAGCATAAAAATTAAATAGATAACTACTGATAACATTTATGGTAAGTCTTAAAATTCACATTAAAATATGGTGCGTGCATGCACAGAGAAAAGGTCTTCGGGTATTACGATAGGGAAAGTTGAGACTTTCCTTAAGGAAATCAAGGTTTTGCGCCAATTCCGAACAAGAAATATCGCAGGCAAACATGAATCAACTCCTTTTATCCAAACATCATTGTACAATCCCAAATCAAATCGCAATTAATCAACAAGAATATTTGAAAATTACAGACTTGATAACTTGGCAAGGTGTAAATAAATTATGATGGAATATAATCAACATCATAACTCGAGAACATAGAGATACTACATCTAGATAAGGATATGCATTGAAATATAATTGATAGCACATATTTAGAAGCTACAGCTAAGATAAATGAAGTGGAAGCAAATAAAAGTAAAGGGTAAATTTGCTTGATGTGTGCGGGGATTCTCCGATGGACAATTAGCAGCAATTATAATGGTCAGTTAGTGGTAATTACCTTTGGACAGTTCCCAACGGCTATATTTATTTCCTTTAGCCACTTCTTCTAGTTACTTCCACATCTCAATAACTCCACATGCCTCTTGCATAAACCGTAACAATGGGTGTCCCCCGATCTTGTTGTCTAATTGTAATTGTTTCCTCAAAAAACACGAGCATTTAATCTCAACTGCTCCATCGATATTAAACTCTAAATAACTTGCTAATGTCCTTTCAATAAATATTTATTGCAACAGCCTATATTATTGGCTACCAACTATCCACCGCCGTATTTCGGCGACTAAATACGTGACATTAATGAATATCATCATTAATATGTACGTGTTAATCTCCGTGCTTACCGATGAGATGACGTATCTGTAGTGATATTCACATGTTCGACACGTGACTACCTAGATTCGGGTCCCATTCCCAAATTTTTGTTTTCTATCCGCGTATCGAGCGGATTATTTTTTGGTGTCAACGGAACCGTACATTCGTGTGGAAGAAGGTTACCTGAACGTGTTTGGTTTATGTCGTGTTGAATGCGAGAATTCAAGAAAACAAGAACAAGAAGAATGAAGAATGAAGAAGAAACGAAGACGCGTTTGCCGTGCGAAACGGACCCTACACCGTCTCTCCTGTTGGGGGCGACTAGCATAGAAAGCCTCTGCCCAATTTCCCAGCAGCTTCGTCCATGGTGTGGTCGAGTGAGAATTTATAGGGGTGTAATTGCAAAAGAAGTTCGTTGTTAGTTTTGCTTCTCAAGTCATTTGACTCGTGATCAACAGGAAAATTGTTTGAAAAGTCATAAACATTTCGATTTTATCAATTGAGTCATAAACCATTTTCTTCTTTTGTCCAATGAGTCTATTAGGGTAATTTCGATTAGAATTCACTGACGTTGATAATTTTAAATAAAATTTTAATAATTTTTTGAAATTTTATGGTTATTTTCTTCTTCTTTTTCCCTTTTTATATCTTGTTTTTGAAGTTTATGTAATAGGTTTAGAATTTTTTTAAACAATTTTCCCTCCGGTCAACACCTATTGTGCTTCCCAACCATTTCAATCATTTTTACATGTCGATGCCCATATGCCTCATACTCTTCATTTCAAATTATATATTTTTCTTCATCAACAAGGTGGGTATATCCCGAATTTTTTACATTCCAAAGTTTAAAATGAACCAATTTAAGTCCGAACTTCCCAATGATTTCAATCATTATCAAAAGAAAGTCCATCGATAATAATAACAACAACAATAATTGAGGGTCCGCAGCAGCATGCCCAAACAAATACCTACTTACCAACCAAATCGAGCGCTACGACACCTACCACATTTAGGGTAAATTCCATTGGGGGACGGCTAAGCCTTGATAATGTTATTTTGCAGTCGGGTCCCTGCTTCAATTTCAATCTTTTTTAAGGACCAACTTTGCAATTGACGCACTTCGATCGGAACACCGTACAATTATTCAGCAAGACGTGGACGTGGCAGAAAATTGAAACATGCGAGTCAGCAATTTTTTATTTTAATTTTTAAAATTGGATAAATAATAGTGATGACTTTAAAAATAGGCTAACCTCGCGAATATTCTAATAACCCTTTAGTAGCTTTGGCGGTCTGCTTAGAAGCGGCACGAAGGCGATGTTAGTGAATAAAGTATACGATACACGTCCAAAAAGAGAAGCCGCGTCCCATTTGATCTTACTCCAAAAAAGCTTTTTCAAATAGAATATGTTCGAACTTACCGTTACATTGCTTATGAGAAAAATAGTTAAAGAGTCTATCTAACCTCTTTTTTTTATTGAGCAACTTATTTTACTAATTTTGAGTATGCATATTTTCTTTGACCATAACGGTTTTGTATTGATTAATAATTTTTAGCAAACTTACAAACTCGAAAAAATCAAGAAAATTAATTTGTGGAAAAAAAAATTTTACTCAAACAAACATATCCTAAGTAATGATTTTTGGGGGTGGAGGGAGGGGAGGGCACTAGGACATAGTAGATGTCATGTCATGACGTGTAACATTGGAGAACGTGAGATTTGATGAAATTTTGGGGCGAGGGGGGAAGGTGAGGGGGAAAGAGCGCTTCGGCATAATAGATGTCATTTCATGACGTGTAACATCGAAGAACGTGAGGTCCGATGAAATTTGATAGGATGTATGATAAAGTTGGGACATAATAAATGTTCTATAATGACATGATATGTAACATTTGAAGAAATTAAGATATGATGAAATTCGGTAAGATTCTTGATAAACTTAGCCGACACCCAATATCATGAAAGAGGAGAAGAAAAGAAAAGATGTCTGATTGTCGAGTAAAATCACGTGTTGCCATGGAATTGAAATTGAAAATTTATTTTAAAGTATAATATTTTCATCCATTCAAATGAATCATTTCCCATTTTTAAAAAAAGAAAAATCTGAATCCCTAATTTTTCACGACCTTAAGTAAAAATAAATAAATAAAATAAAATAAAAGACCTAGGGATAAGATAAAATAAAATAAAAAAAGTCTTGGAGGCCAAGCGCGTCCCTCTCGTATTTAAAGGGCGGCGTCCTCTTTCCCAAGTACGCTTCCCACCCACCAAAAACCCTCCAAACAGCAGCAAAAGCAAAACCACAAAACTCAAATCCTCCGGCGGAAGCACCCGGCGATGATCGAAGAGCGGCGCGGCGGATCCCGGCCGCCGCACGGCGTCCTCCTGGCGGTCGTCGTCGGCATTGTGGTGGCCGTCCCCTTCCTCGTCGGCGACGGCGGCGAGGCCGTGACGGGGGCGATCTCGGACATGCTGACCCCGGTGGGGCTCCTCCTCCTCCCCATCGCCCTCCTCCTCACCATCCAGTTCCTCTCCTCCGACCGCGGCTCCTTCGTGTCGTCCATCTTCTCCAGCTCCGGCGAGCCCGACAGCATCCACCGGGTCAGCGGGTCCCCGGTCGGCGTCGCCCTCGTCCTCGCCCTCCTCCTCTTCCTGCTGTACAGCCGCGTCTCGATCTTCGGCGGCGACGACGACTCCGAGTGACCGAGATCTAGCGCCGGAGCGGACCGGATCGGATCTCTGCGATCCTCTTTTGTCATTTCGTACGCATTTCATTTCGATTTTGTTTATTTTATTTTGAATTTCACTTTTAGCGTGTGGTATACTATAGCCGTAGAGGGAGAGAGGGGGGGTCCGTATGGGGGGCGATTCTGTAATTATGGGGAAGTATGGAGGGTGTTTCTGGTATTTCGCATGGATGGCGCTTGACTGTTGAACGGCGAGCATGGTCGTTGTCGCTGCTCAGTTCCAATCAATGCTTTAAAATGTTCTTAACTTTTGGTAGAAGAATCAATGCTTCCTAGAAGTAGAAGATGAAATCAATTGCATTTCGGCTCGAATTATTATTGCTGGTCATAAAAAAAAAAAAAAAATCTATTCGATATGAGGCTCAGAACTCGCGATCATGTGCCGCATCATATCGGCTTTTTCCAATGTTGATCATACCGGAAATATAATGTAACCCGAAGAAATATATAAACGGTGTCGTGGGCCTGGATCGAATTGGACACGTGGCGACTGCCCACATGTGAATATCCTTGCTGGTGGGGAACAAAATCGGTACTCACGATCATGTGCCATGTCAAATAGAATCGTCATGACATATCTTGATTTTTGTCTATGTTGATCGTATGGAGAATGTAACAATGAACCCAAAATATATAATTAAAGGGTGTAGTGGCCTGGACCGAATTGGACATGTGGCGACCGCCTGCAGGTGAAGATTCTTACTCCCGAAGACGTGCGGGGGCAACTGAACTTAATGCCTAAAAAATGTCACAAAATTGAAATTTCATGACATAAATTATCCAAGACCTCCAACATAACTGTTGATCTCGAATATAGGAAGAGACCGATGAAAATGTATTCAAATGCAACACATCCGACATGAAAAAAAGTACCCGGTCTTTTCTTCGAATAGACATGAAATGAAGGAATGTTCAGATTTTTCGTATGTCGTCAAACATGAGTTAGTCCTGATTTATTGTCTTTTCCGCTATATTTGAAAAATATTGTATAGTACACGAATGCGCTTATTAGCTTATGGTTAGATTATTTAATTAAAAATTTTATAATAAAAAAAATATTTTCCATGAAAATCGTTTGAAAAAAAAGGGATAATTCTAACTTATTTGGTGATTTAAGAAAAAAAAAATTTCTTATTAGAAGGGTAAATTAATTTCTTTTGATCTAAGTTTGTTGTTTTTTATTCATGGAAAATATTTGCCGTAGATTGATTAATTTTCCGTCATCAAACACTGAAAAGTCAGAAAATAATTTTCTGAAAATAGTTTTTATAAGCTAGTAGGTTTAATTCATTTTGGTGTTTTGCAAATTAGTTAGCATGATAATGGGAGAATGGTACTAAAAGTGCCGAAAATTGTATAGAATGCTCATTTAGTGACAATTTATTTTATCACTTAAGTATCACTTTTCTTTTTTATAAAAATAATTATTTAAGTGTCAACTCCAGTTTAAATCGTTATAAATCTGACATGACTTGCCTACAACGTGGTTTTCAAGTTTTGCGCCGAATTCAAAACCCTGATTCAATTTTTCCCCACAAAGTCACACTCTTCCCCTCCACGAAGCCTCCTGCGCATTGCAGTCACCATGATCCACCACGAGATACACGTAAACGAAAAGGACAACAAAACGGGCAGTAAAGGAAAGGAAAGAGATTGAGCCGAGTCAAACACGTCTCGAGCTTTCGACGGAAGAAATGATGAAGCATCTCCGTTGGCCATGATGCGGCTCCTCCTTGGGCCTGTCGGTGAGCTTCAAATCAAGCAGCCGGCTGTTCGCCTGAGCACCGATGGAGGCCCAAAGGCGGTGAATGGATGAGTCGAGCGCAAGCATGCGTGCAGGCGATGTTCGCGGCGGCATCCTGTAGCTCCTTTGCCTATTCCACCGGCCGTAGAAAGAGAGAGAGAGTCAACAGGTTCAACAACCAAAAAAGAAAACAAGCTTACAACGTCGTATTAGGGAAAGGGAGTTATGTGACGTTGTTTTTGGAAGGCTAGCCACGTCGGCTCGTGTGACATCATTTTGAAGCGCTACTTCAGCAATTATCGGCAAATATTAATTATAAGAATTTTCTAGGAATTTCACATAAAAGTTTAGAATTAATATTAAAAAAAAAATTAAAGTTGAGTTTACATTAACTGGCTAATTTTTCTTAATCTTAGGTGTCAAAGGAGAGGAGCAAGTGTGGTGCAAGCCCTGTTGATAGAGAGAGAAAGAATGAATGATTACTTTCATGTGTCCTTATTATTGGGAGTACATTTCACTCGAGGAGGACACGATAAATGAAACCCCAGCCTTTCCTTCCGAAATTAACTTGGGGGCAACAGCAATATACGGAAGCGAAATCTCTCAGTTAATCATTGATCTAAACCCACTAGAAAAAATACCAAAAATGTCATAAACTTGTTGCATTTATATCAATTTAGTTCTAAACTTTTCAATTAGATCGATTGAATTATAAACTTTTTCACATTAGTACAAATTCAATCATTCAGCCAATTAAAGGCAAAAATTGTTGATGTGGTGCGGCTAATACTGTCATGGACATTTTAACAATATTTTAATGTTTTTTTGAAATTTTTAAATATTTTTTCCCTTTCCCTCTCTCTTCTCTTTCCAATGGCCATCGATGGCCACCGGCCACAGCCATGACCGACGAGGTCGCACTCGCCAACCACAAGCAAGGGTCAACCTCACTTAGCTAGGGGCAAGTGATGGCTATCCAAGCACAAGAGGCCCCCCTCACCGGACCTGGCAAGGTCGAGCGAGGCTGACCCTCGCCTAGACCGAAGTGGCCTTGCTGCACCTCGCTTGGGTGAAGGCAAGGGCAAGGCCCAGCGAGCCCTGCCTTGGCAATGGTGAGGCTTGGCAAGCCTCGCCCTAGCCTAGGTGATGGTCGACCTCGCATCAAGGAGGCCAGGCCACGGTGAGGCTCGCTAGGCCTTGTCGTCACTCAGGTGAGGCTTGGCGAGGCCAACCCTCGCTCTGGCCTAGGCAAGGGGGACCTTGCTTGGCCACACCTAGATGGATGGCGCTCACCTTGACTAGGCAAGGCTGACCCTCGCTTGTTGCCAATGATGACCATTGGAAAGAGAAGAGGAAGAGAGAGGGGAAGAGGGGAAAAAGAAAAAAAATTATTTAAAAAATTCGAAAAATATTAAAATATTATCAAAAGTGTCCATGTCAGCGCCACATCAGCACTGACTATGCCATGTCGGCTGGCTGATATCTACATTAGCAATTTCTAACTTAAATTGGCCAAATTGACTGAATTGGGATCACTATGAAAAGTTTTATGACTCAATTTCCACTTGAAAAGTTTATGATTAAATTGATATCAATGCAATAAGTTTATAACTTTTTTGGTACTTTTTCCAAGTAATTGCACAACAAAACAATTGTGGATGTCTGTGAAAGCTCCAACTAAATGAAAGAAATACACTTATTTAGATTTAGATTAGGCATTATATTGTTAAGGATTTAAAAAGAAGTCAAGTAGTCACTTTGTGTTAGGTGAATTGCAAGTGCACAATATCGACAAGTAATAATGTGATAAATGAGTGTTGTTCCCTCAATAATTTTTTTTTTAATTATCCAACTTACCAAAAGTGATCAATCCAAAAATCTAGCTTACCAAATTGAAAAGACAAATAAAAAGTAAACTAAAACAATTAATAGACTAAAATATAAAAAAACTTAAAGGATTCAAAAGCTAATTAAAATTGCAAAGTAAAAATAATCGAAAGCAAACTAAAAATTAACAAAGCCAATTATCAAGATTTTAACTAAATCACAAAGCGTTAGAAAATCCAACTTCACTTAATCATTCATAATTAATTTTCTTAACTTGTCATGTAACAAATTAATTTCCAATTGTATTGGCGAAATTTCCTTAAAATGAATTACAAGCCGACCTCAGTCTAATAATCACTAATTAGGTATGTTAACCCACAGGTGAATATAAATTACCTAAAAGCATTAAGTTCTTATGAAAATTCCCGGATTTAATCTAAGTAGTTGTTGACACCCGAAAAATTTGGTATATTTTGTTTTAAATGCTCATTTAATTTTTGCATATATAAATATATAGGAATTAATATAAAAAAATTATAAAAAAAAAATTTTCGAAAATTTGAAAATTCAAAAAAAAAAAAAAAAAAAAAGTCTGCATGGGCTGACTTAGCCCAGCCCATCTTATACTCACCCATCTCTTTTTTCTCCCCCCGGCCCAACCCGTCTCTCTCTCTCTCTTTCTCCCTCAGCCCAGCCCGTCTCCCTTCTCCTTCTCCCTCTCCGCACGTGAAAGGAACGCACACACGCACGCAGCAGCAACGCTCACGACGTCGTTTCTCTGGACGTCGCCCCTTGGCTGACGTCACCCGCGTGACGCCAGCAAGGGAAGATTCCCTTGCTGCGCTGTCACGCGGAGAGAGGAGGGGCGAGAGAAACGGTTGAGGAGCAGGGATCGACGAGGAGCAAGGGGGCGTCGATTCTGAGCAGGAAGGAAAAAACGAAAAAAAAAACCAGCAACAACGAAAAGAGAGGAGAGAAGGAGAGATCAAAAAGGAGACGGACGGACGGACGCCATCACCGTTCGACCACCCCCCCGACGCCGCTCGTGCACCATCTCCCATCGTCGGTCGCGCCCAAGACCGCCGCCCGTGCTACCCCACGACGGAGAAAGATCTGAGAAAAAAAGGAGAAGATGATGGCCTGAGCAGACAACGCACAGAAAGAGAGACCGAAAAAAAAAAAAAAAAAGAGAAAAAGCGGAGGAAAACCAGAGAGAAAGGCAGAGGAAAAAGAGGAGGAAGAGAGGCGTTTTTCAGAGAGAAAAAAGGAAGAGAGGAGGCCGGTTTCGGGTTTTTGGACGTGAGGAGGGATAGCTGATCGAAGAACAAGAAAAAAAAGAAAAGAAAGAGGAGAAAGAAAAAAAAAAACAAGCGCGAAGCCTGTGCTAGCTCTCGGACAAGAAGAGGAGGGCGAGAGAGAGAGCTGCTGTCGCTGCCGGAGGCTGTCCGTCCGCCGTTGCCCGTCGTGACGCCTCGTTCAAGCCAGGTTGGTTTCTCGTTTCCTCTTGTTTCTGCCTTGCTGTGACGAGGACGAGGGCCGGAGCTCGCGCCGACTAGTTCGCGCGGCCCCGGCCCTCGTCGCCCTTCTATCTTGTTCCTGTCGTCCTCTAATTACATGTCTGAAGATCTCTAGCGAGTGCGAGGCTCTGTTGAGCCGAAAGTCCCCGAATCTAGTAGTGCCCAGTAAGTGTTCGACAAAATGCGCCAACGAGATCAGAAATTTGTCTCCCTCGATAATCTGGTTTCATGAATGTTTGATTGTTTATTATCTGTTTCTCGTGTCTTCCTTAGTACTATAGTCATTTTCGGGAAGTTTCCATGCGTTTTCGAGTCGAAAAGACACATTTTTGGTTTCCGGCGAGGGGAGCTTCACGGGTCACCGGAGGTTCTCGCCGGCGACGTTCGGCGTCGGTCGGACGGAACGGCCGACGCCGGACGACATTAGGGCGGCCCCATTAGAATCGGTGAGGATCCTCGGCGGCGTCTGCAGCGTGGCGGTGGAGCGCGTAGGTTTCCGGTGAAGCGTCGGGTGTCCACGATGAAGAAGACGAAGACCAGAATAAAAAATAAAAAAAAAAAAACAAAACAAAAAAACAAAAGAGGCCGAAGATTAAAAAGGGGCTGGGCTTCGAGTGGGCCGAGGCTGAGAGTTGGGCTGAAATAGAAATAAGAATTGGGCCATTTCAAAAAAATTTCGACCAGGCCGTTCGGCCCGCCTGGTCGCCGGCCCGGCCCGGACCGATAGGGTCCGGGTCGGTTTAGTAGGGCCGGGTCACCCGACCCGGTCCGAATCACCTTTTTAATAATAATTTAAAATTTTAAAAATTCAAAAAAAATCAAATATTTCAGAAATTCAAAAAAAAAAAATTAAAAATCTTAAAAAGTCTTAAAAATTCGAAAATCTTTTAAAAATTAAAAAAAAAAAATTTTAAATTTCCAAAAATTAGAAAACTCCAAAAAAAAATTATTAAATGTTTTTTTAAAAAAATCAGAAAAGCCAAAAAAAATTTTAAAATCTTAAAAGCCTTCTTTTAATTTAATTTCGAAAAAATTAAAAAAAAATAAAATTAATTAAGAATTCAAAAAAAATTCAAAAAAAATTCAGAAAAATTCAGAAAAAATCGAAAAAATTAGAAAAACCCTAAAAAGAAGAAAACATCCAAAATTGAATAAGCCTTTAGGGCTTTACAATAGGTTTTAGTTACGTTATATTCCTGCACTTTATTTGTCACGATTTTTAGATGTTATTTCCTTAGAAAGGTTAGGATAAACCTTGAGTTTCTCGAACGTGTCGCCATGACCTTAGTTAGCACACAATTAAGTTAGGTACCGAAAGGGCGTTAGTCTCATGACTAACGTAACCAAGTCCCCGACCTCAGACCCTCTGGTTGCGTAAAAAAAAAAAAAGTGAGACACGCTCCCATGTCTCGCTCGGTTTCTAGCCGACCTTAATAGGCTAGTGGCGACTCCATATTTGAATATTTTCGTGAATATCCCACGTCGCGCGGGGTATGGGCTTGGGAGAGCCCAAGTTAATTGAGGGCCGTCGGCCCGAAATTAACAATACCCCTAAACCTATCATATTATTATTTTCACAAAATTTTAATTTTAGTAGGTCGCGACAATAGCAAGACAGCTTTGGGTTTATGTCGTCTTAATATATGATCACTTCACTATCCTTCCCTAGAGCTTGACCAATACTTGATCCATTGTATTTCCACTAGGGAAGTTCACACAGGTGCTCAACAAGTCTAGCGATCATCTAATTAATCAAGAATCAATTGATCAGTAGCATGTAGCACATAAAAAGAAAAACGCTACATACTGTATTGTCACCATTCATACCCTTGATATGCTGCACAGATCTGTGCCTGAACATCTAATCTTCTCTCATAGTTAGACGAACATCAAAATGTGAAACAAGACAATACTAACTGTAAGGGCCTGGGATTCCGCCTGTCACAATATTGTCCGCTTTTCCGCAGCTCACGGTTTTGTTCTCATGGGTACTCCCCACAAAAGGCCTCATGACAGGTTGAAGGTTCTCCAGCCTTATCAACTAGCCTAGGACTTCCTTCCTAGGCGATGTGGGACACGGTACTCCCGCCCTGAAGTGGAGTTACTCTCTCCCCCTTCAGACTCAGCCTTATCAACTAGCCCAGGACTTCCTTCCTAGGCGATGTGGGACACGGTACTCCCGCCCTGAAGCGGAGTTACTCTCTCCCCCTTCGGACTCAGCGTCCTCACTGAGGCCCCCTATGCACAGTTTTGTTCTCATGGGTACTCCCCACAAAAGGCCTCATGACAGGTTGAGGAGATCCCAGCCTTATCAACCAGCCAGGACTCTCCTCTCTAAGCGATGTGGGACACGATACTCTCGCCCCGGCGGTGGAGGTACTCTAGTATCTCCACTTCAGGGCGGGAGTACCGTGTCCCACATCGCCTAGGAAGGAAGTCCTGGGCTAGTTGATAAGGCTAGATAACCTTCAACCTGTCATAGGCCTTTTGTGGGGAGTACCCACAAGAACAAAACCGTGTGGGCCTCGGCCCAAAGCGGACAATATATGGCAGGCGGGCTCCAGGTCCTTACACTAACGTACAAATTGGAAAAAAAAAAATTGTGTCGCTTGTTGAATGTGCATAAAACATATGAAAAACTTATTCTGATGGTACAATGTAGAAAAATGCAAACTTATAATCTCAATACATAATAGTTTGGGTCTTGTTCATATTTTTGTGCATTGCACTTAAAAGGTTTTAGGAATTAAGACATACCAAATATAGTCTGCAATTATCTCATCAGTGTAGGGAGGGACGTCCAAGTTGAGAAGACTCGCAAGCCTGTAATAGTATTGTTCTCGGATTTCAAAGCACACACCCTGAACTTAGAAAAGCTCTTGGTGTTCCCACTCCTCTTCTTTTTTAGCAAGAGAGAAGTCCATGTGTTTGCTGTCATGGGAGTGGCGGCCAATGAGGTCCTTGTGATCATCATCTGGCATTGTGCCATCGGTGCCAAAATTTATGCCATTTCTGCGTATCTGAAAATTAAAGCAGCATGAGTAATAGACATATCAACTGAAACAAAAATCACGGGAGCTTAATCTCATGGAAGACAGTTCAAACAATGAACCCATGCATGACTTGGCCTTCTGGTATGCATGAGAGTTTAGTTTTGAAAAGATAAAAGAATGGACTGGTTACTTCAAAAAAAGGGTCTCTTTAGCAAGTACCGGACTGTTTTTCGAAGACTTGTTTCAAGTAGGAAAAGTTAAATTCTTCAAGCATAAGTAGCTAGTCTTATTGATTGCCCTAAGTGTGCTACCACATTCTCCTTTTAGAACCATTTCAAGGTTATTCCTTGACCTCATTCCCAAACGAGAGCTTGTGAGCAAGTGAAAAACTGAGGGCAGTCATAGTTGAAGAAAACAGAATGCGGAGTGCAGAGTGCAACAGTTTTAAGAGTTGAGAAATTAAGAAATTCCACATTACCAAGGATCAATCAGCAAACATGTTATTCCGATATTTCATTAGATATAATGCGTGATCAACTAGTGAATCTTGATAGTGTATCTAATTCTTTCCTCTCAAAATCAAAAAGCAATCACAATGAAGTACTTCTTTCATAAACTTGGCATAATTGCAAATTACCCTTGCCAACTGCTTTGGCAAAATTATCCATTAGATACCGCCATGGCAGAGCAAGACTACCGAACACAACGATTATCAATATGACCAATTGAAGTCACAGGACAAGAGTGGATACAAGAGAAATCGATTCCACACGAAGTCCACAAAATAGAGTTAAAATTCTTAGTGATTAGTCATCAACAGAAATGACAACAATGACTACATTCATTCTACCTAACACAGCACGCATTTCTTTTGCAGACACTGTTGTCACAAAGAGATGTAAGTTCATGTCAATTGTCAACCAAAAAAATTGAACAGGACAACCTTGCAGTGATCAAAATGTAGTCACAGATTAGACTCCCAGTCCAACTGTGATAAATGTCAAACATTTACTAAAGTGCTTAAGATGGTGCTCAAAATTGGCAAAGGATTACCTAAGAACCTCTGCAGAATGGCTAAAAAGCAATTTAAGAATGTGAATTGTTGTCAAATGCTAACAAAAAGATTCACTTCTCTATCCTCCCCTGGAGTTTGACTAGTACTTGATCCAAAGTAATTCCACTTGGGAAGTTCAAGCGGGTGCTCAACAGGTCTAAGGATCAATTGATTTCAGTAGCATGTAGTGTGTAAAAAGGAAAAACACTACATATTTTATTGTCACCAATTATACCCTTGATTTGCTGCGTAGATTTATGTCATAACCTCTTGACTTGTGGAAACACATTGAGATAAAGTTATTTTTAAGGGAAACAAACCAAAAGCCGTCCTCCTAAGAAACATTTCATCACTTCAACTATGAGAGTTTTCTAGAACTGTGCAGGCATTTTGTTCCTGGTGAAATCAAATAAGCAAATTGCGCACTATATCTACAGCATAAGTCACGAGCCAGATTTAACGAGCTCATTGTTGGATGAAGAAAAGTATGAAATTTTCTACAATTTTCTCTCATGTTCGGGAACAAAGCAATGTCCAAACCTTTCAGCAATCTATCCATGTCTCCCAATCGAATCATGTACTGTTGATAGATGCCTCTATCAACTCTATGCAGAGGAACCACCCCATGTGGTGGCGTCACTGACTTGGGCCTTCCTCCCCCTCACGAAGGGGAGGGGTTCAAATCCCAGGGGCGTCATTAGTGGACTTACCCTGGTGGCACGTGCTTGGTGGTCGTACGTGTCGCCCCCAGGGTTTACTCCCCGGCTGCCGGCAGTGCGGGAGTTCCCTGGGTTATCAAAAAAAAAAAAACTCTATGCACAGGATAAGAGATATCTTGTAAGAGTCCTCGCCTGCATCTTTTTGGCACCTTTCCTCCAATTTTGGGCAACCTGCAATTCTCAAGTGAGTAATAGTTCTAGTATTATTCATCTTTTTGTGCATCGCACTTAAAAGGTTTTAGTGCATGAAAACATACCAGATGTATTCTGTAGTTATCGTATCGGCATGGGACATGTAATCCAAGTTGAGAAGACTCTCAAGCCTGTAGTAGTATCGTTCTCTGACTTCAAAGCATACACCCTGAACTTACAAAAACTCTTGATGTTTCTACTCTTCTTCTATTTTAGCAAGAGAAAAATCCATGTATTTGCCGTATAGGACTGGCGATCAGTGAGTTCTTTGTGATCCTCATCTAGCATTAAGTCCTCAATGCCAAAATTTGCGCCATTTCTACGTAATCTGAAAATTAAAGCAGGGTGAGTAATAGATATATCTACTGAGGCTAGGAGCTTAATCTCATGGAAGATAGTTCAAACGACGAGCTCTATTTGTATGACTTGGCCAAATGGTATGCATACAAGTTTAGTTTTGAAAAGATAAAAGAATGGACTGGGTACTTCACAAGAAAGGTCTCTTTAGCAAGTGCCAGCACCTTTGCCCTAAGCTTAATCTCATGAAACTGCCTTTTGAAGACTAGTTTCAAATGGGGAAAACTCTTGCATTTTTTGATGCATAATTAGCGAGGTTTAAACACATTTGCCATGAATAATTTTACACAAACAACTTAAACTCATCAAATACAGAGCACAATGATCCAAAAGCCAAAACGCCATTGAAAATTTGAAAATAGCAGCCACCGACCATGCATCATAATGGTTTTCAAGCTGCTAGTGTCTAGTTCGAGGAGCCAAATCAGCAAACCCGGCTCATCTTCACCGGTCAACCAATGGATCAAAATATACGGAAACAAATTCGGACGACACCAAGCAGATGCTCTCAACTTCGATCAAGAACCAGAACAGAGCGAGAAATTCTCTAGAAGCACCTACAATTCAAAATCAAAAACCGCAAATAGCATTAACAATGCTGAACTCAATGGGCATTGTCCTCTCTCCATCACCAAATCATGTTGCAATCCTTCTCTCTCTCCCTTCGGCGATCCGTCCATGTCCCCCCAAAATCAAATCAAAGTATCAAAACACAATTCTGAAAAATTATTCATGCAAAAGTCTAAGAAACAAGGTCCCACATACCATGATATATATGTTCGAGATATGAGCGATCTTGCACCAGTCCTCGCCTGCATCTCTTTCACACCTCTTCTTCAATTTTGGACAGTCGATGATTCGTAGGCTATTAAGGGATGTAAGCCTTTGCATTCCTTCAGGTAATGATGTCAATGAGGGGCAGTTGAAGATTTGGAGCTCTTGAAGTGATTGAAGGGCCTCAATCTGCTCTGGTAATGCCTTCAGATTGTTGGAATGGAAAATAGAGAGACACTCGAGATTGCTGAGCTGCAGAAGCCACGGTGGGAGAGATTCTAGGCCATCAATTCCTACGACTCTGAAATCCTCCATGGAAATCCAAGATGTTGCCCCATTCGTCTTTAGATAAATCGAGCTCCTTGCATCCACCGATGTCTAGGTGAGTAAGGGATGCAAGCCCTCGCATTCCTTCTGGTAATGACATCAGCGAGCCGCATCCTTCAATGTTAAGCCATTGAAGTGATTGAAGGGCCTCGATTCGCTCTGGTAATGCCCTCAAATTGGAGCAACCAAGAATACGGAGATGCTCAAGATTTCTGGCCTGTAGAAGCCACTGTGGGAGAGATTCTAGTTTTGGAAGATGATAGATTTTCAGGGACCGAAGATTCTGAAGGCCTCCATGGAGGTCTGAGATGATGTTGCCGTTTTCGTCTTTGGATAAATCGAGCTCCTTACAACCGCAAATATCGAGATCCACGAGCTTCGATAGATGCCGCAAACCAAGTGCAAGGGAAGTTAACCGAGGAC
Source organism: Corymbia citriodora subsp. variegata (assembly GCA_014858505.1). Classification (NCBI taxonomy): domain Eukaryota; kingdom Viridiplantae; phylum Streptophyta; class Magnoliopsida; order Myrtales; family Myrtaceae; genus Corymbia; species Corymbia citriodora. The sequence continues at coordinate 37,843,725 of CM026417.1, read as the reverse complement.
AAAAGCTGATGTCAAGAGATTCGAGTGAGGTAAGACTTTTCAAAAACTCTTCAGGTAAACATTTTAGAAATTTCATGGAACGGATATGCAGCCTCTTCAACTTGTTAAGGCCCAGCATATGATTTATCGACGCTGGGTCAGCCTCAATCAGAGATAAGTCCTCAAGATGTGGAGCTCGTGGCATGGCTTTCAATTTTTCGCTGCATGCAATACTTAATGTCGATAGCTTAGGAAATGATATTGTCAAAGTGGATGAATGGTCTGACTTGATGTATTCCAATTCAGTCAACTTCCTAATCTCCAAAGCCTTGAGATGAGGTAGTTGGCCTAATGGAGGGAGATGTTTACATCTTCTGCAATCGTAAAAGCGTAACTCAACTAAATTCGGCAGGGAAGACACAAGGTTATCAAACATCCACCTTGGAAATCTCTCACCTTTATATTCCTCAATCATCAGCTTCTATAGATTCAAGTGCAGCCTCAATCCATTTAATAGAGCTTCATCTCTATCCCCAATTATTACATCATCAGTATTGAAATTGCCCCATGAAAGTGTCAAAGATTCCAAATAATGTTTTTTTATCAAATTCGCAGCCTTAGATTCTGCTACTACATCTGTCACACTTCCCAAATTTTTAATGCAAAGGCTTCCTCGAATGTTATTAAGCCCATTTAGCTCCCAAGTCCGCAATAATTCTTAGCATGAGTTTTATCTTCGGGCAATATGAAACACGTTAGCCTATGCAATGAACTCAATTGCCCTAGTCCGCGTGGCATATAACTAAGTCTCCCACAATGATCTATGTATAGATTCCGAAGGCTAACTAACTTCCTTATGCCCCTTGGCAATGCTTTGAGGGATCGACAATCATAAAGATTAAGTGTTTGTAAATTTTGCAATCTCGTAATGGAGTTAGGAAACCTTTTGAGTAGATAGTTGCAGGAGAAATCAAGATATGTGAGATGCTTCAACTTACAAATGGACCTAGGCACCTTCTTGACTCGTGTGTCATACAAATCCAAGATGCGCAGCCTTTTGAATCTTTGAATGAGTTGGCGTAGATCTTCTTCACTTGTTGGTTCTCTTTGTCTCGTTACCCCATATCTAGATTGTAACATCCTGAATTTTGACCCATTTCGGGATACATGAAATGGTTATTTTATCAATGCACTGTTAGTTACGTTTACTCTGAATTGGCCCCTCACGAGTTAACTAACTGTTCGGCAAGGCAATTAAGGATCAATACGCATACGACTAGTGAATTTAATCAAGGATAAGCCGCTCGACCATAAGGATCAGAGAGAAATAATACTACACTGTGGCAGGCCAGTTAGCGAACGGAAATAAATCGATTCGACAAAAATACGAGGTCGGATTGCGGGTGATTCCGCACGACTTCGATATTAATTGCGAACGACATTAAACCGATTTCCTTTTGGCCCTGTACTCAGTGTGAGCAATTAACCTCTCGTGATTACATGACAACCGAGGATCGCCCTGATTCGAATGCACGAATCGTGGATTGAAAAGCTATCAATCACGGGTCAAACACACGAGAGCCCTAAACGCCGCCCGAAAGTTAGGTCGTACTAAAGTCGCGATTGATCGATATTAACCACGAATTTCAATCCGGTATCGGGTATCGAATTTTTAAGGATGTCGAGACTAAATATTGGGCATTGTCTTATTGATTCTCGGATTTATTGGTGAGCCCGAATTATTGGAAAATGATTCAATGGGCCGAGTTCTAGAGCCAAATATTTGGGAGTTTGTGCTTCAGGGGCAAAAAGACTGAATTGCCCTTTCTAGAAGCTTGTTTAGGTTTTGTCCTATTCTAGTTTCTTTTTCCTTTTCCTTTTCCTTTTCTTTTCCTTTTCTTTCTCCCCACGTTGGCTCCTCTCCTTCGTCCGCACGTTTCCCTTTCTCTCTCCCCCTTTTTCTTTCTCTTCCCCCTCACATTTCTTCCCTTGGTCGACAATCTCCCTTGTCCCCATCTTATCTCACTTTTTCCCCTTTGACTAGTCTTCTCTCTTGTCTCTTTCTTCTTTTCTCTTTCCTCTCTCTCTCTCTTCGGCAACTTGCTCTGCACGTTCAGCCCCCCCCTTCCCAGCAGCTTCTTCTTCTTCTCCTTCTCTTTTCGGTCGACGCTGGTGGCTGCTGCTGTTGCTGTATTTTCTTGCTGCTGCTGCCATCACCACCGCAGCACCGCCGTCCAGCCAACTCGCCACCGGTCCGCCGGTCTCGTCGTCCGCCGGCCCCGCGAGCTAGCTGCACCGCTCCCTCTCCTCCTCTGTCCAAGTTTGCTGCTGTCTGCTGCTGTTCCTGCTGTTTCTGCTTGCTGTTTGCTGCTGTCTGCTGCTGTTTCTTGCTGTTTCTGCCGCTGGAAGTTGCTGCCGTTGCTGCTGGTTGCTGCTGGCCGCTGTTCAGGACACAGCCAGCCGCTGTCCAGCATCGCCAGCCGCTGTTCGGCTGCTGTTCAGCACAGAACGGCTTCATCAGAAGTTGTTTTGTTGGAAAACGGCTGCCGGTTGTCACCCGTCGTTGTCCCCGAGCGAGCCGCTCGTTGTCCTCGCCGCCGTCGTCGCGCTCGTGTCGTCAGAATCGCTAAACCCGTGAGTCGATTTTCTAAACCTTGCTTAGGGTGCTAAACTCCCTTAGGGTGATTAGTTTAATATTAAGCATGATTAGTGCTTTTGATTGATGGATGATTAGTGTTTTATTATTATTTGATTAAGCATGTTTAGTGTTAATCGTGGTTAGAATAAGTTAATTGCGGTTAGAGTAACTATAGTTGGTTAATCGCGGTTAGATTAAAGTAATCTTGGTTGGGTTAATTAACCATAGTTGCGTTAGACCAGTAACCATGATTAGTATTAATAAATATTATTATTATTTTTGGAATAAAATAATAATTATTTATTAAATTCGGAATTATTATTTATTATTTTCGGAATTAATTAATTTATTATTAATTTCGAAATTGGTTGTTATTATACTTGGGTAATAATTAATTAATCATATTTGGAGAATAATTGATTAATTAGTGGTGGATGATTAATTATTCTTGGATGTTGAATATTGATTGTTGGATAATATTATTCTTGGCTGTTGAATATTTATTGTTGAATAATTATTAATGAAATATTTTTGGAGTAAAGTATTATTTTTGGAAAGTACATTATTTATTAATTGTGCTAGTATCGATTAATTTCGATGGATTATTGTTTGTACTTTCCTCACGTGGATTATATATCGGTGGATTACTAGTTGTACTTTCCTCATGTGAATTATATGTTGAATACATGTATATATGCTGCCTTTGATGATATTGTTTAATATATACTCGGTGGAGTAAATTCACGGATTGCGATTGTGAATTAGGGTTGAGTATATTCAGCATATTCGTGTGACTACGTGTGAAAAGCATTTGTATTCGTGTGACCACGTGTGAAATATTATCGCATTACATGTAGAGTTTGCAATGAATTAATATGTACAAGCACGAATCATGTCTACATTGGTTGTCCTGAAAGAGAATAAAATGAGCATGATTAATTGGTGTGCTTGCGTGGTCACGTAAGAGCCCGTCACCCAGTGGGGTATCTGTGGTTGACGAAGTCCGTATTATCGGAATGCCCGGGCGCCGGATGCGGGTCGCGGTAGAGGCCGGACCTATGCTCCTTCGGGAATGCCGTCTGGGCGCCAGACGTAGCCGTGCCCAATGTAGTGAGACGATGCCCGATTATGCCGGTAGCTACCAACTTGTGTGTTGGAAGGAAATTCCCCCACGGTGTTAATAAATGGAACACGAGCAAGTGCATGGTGCATGAGACAATTTGAAAGGTGTTCTGATTGTTTATTATAATTGCTGTATTGAGATGAGCATATGATAGACTGTATCATGCTGGTTGCGTGTGGCAAAAGCGAGGTAAGGATGCCTGTGATTGCGATTGTTAACTGTTAATAATTGCATATGAGCCTTAGTCTAATCGTGTGTCTGTTAATGGTCGATTGGGTGTTATTCTGTTGTTGAATTGTTGGCGATAGAGACATTGCACGTCAGGGCGCACTCGAGGCGAGTAGGTCTCCTAACCAAGGCTTAGGATTTTGACTTGCTGAGATTTATCTCACTGGTTATTGAATAACCACTGTCAGGTCCGTAGGATGAAGGATCGATGCGTGTTACGACTCGTGGCCATTTTTGAAGGGAGTAGATTAACCCCGACTTGTTGGTTTCATTGGCTCGATAGGAAGATGCCCGTGGTAAGGGCTTGTACTTGTAAACTTCTTAGGGTTAATTAGTAGGTAAATAAAGCAGTACTTTGGAATGTGTTATTATTGAGTTTTCCTGCTATCCTTGCTTTTATAGTTGACCGGAGATTGTGATTCGCTTCCGCATGCGTTTAATCAAAAGATAAAAATAACGGTCGGCAACGGATCCTGGAAAGTCGCAAATCAAATGACCGCAAGAGAACATGGGTTGTCCTGGACTCGAGAGTCGGGTCGTGACATCCCCGTCGATTTTGGTATCAGAGCCTGGTCAATATATGGAGTGATAAGGTACGTTGGGTTTTGGGATAGTTAGTTAGGAAAACACCTCGTGCTTGTGTTTGTTTATTTGATTATCTGGCTTTAAGCGGGTCGTTCATAGTTTCTAATTCCTCGTGGGATTAGAAATAAGGTTTCAGTGATAATTTTGTTAGACGAACGATCCTGATTCGAGAGCTTTGTGAAAGGGTAGTCGAAGGATGGGCTAGTGCTAAAGGGAGAGCACTAGGGGATCCTAGATTTGATGAAATCCTACAGGCATTGGAAGCCTTGGGTATTGAGATAGGGCAGTGAGTTTAGACTCAAGTTGTCGCTGCTGTTGTTGCTGTTGTTGCTGTTGTCTCGCCTTGTAAGTTCTGTTGGTTGGAAAGAGGATTGATGATCGGTCGATGTTTAAGTTGGTTGAACTATTCCTGGAGTTTGAGTTGTCTAAGTCGGCTAGGATGAGTAATCTTGAGGTCGCAACCTTCTGGATCAAGGAATTGAAGTAAGTGTTAGCATTGTTGGAACGCTCAGAGGAAGGTAAGATAATCTTAGCAAAGTATCAATTGCAAGGTAATGTGAGCATGTAGTGGGAAGTAAACCAAGGAAGGGTTTTGCCCAAAGGTACTGTCCTCGAGTGGAGTACTGTTAACGAAGTGATTAATGGAGAATACTTTTCTGAGTGCATGTAAGAGCAGAAGGTAATTGAATTCTTGCAATTTCGTCAGAGCCATTTGTCAGTTGTGCATTAGGAGGTTAAACTTGCAGAGTTCTCGAAGTATGCACATAAAATGATTGGGAATCTAGTAGACCGAGTCAGAAGGTCGAAGATGGTTTGAAATCGGAAATTAAGGATTAGTTGGTGTCCTTGAACCTAAAGGACTATGATGGATGGTACAAGAGAGCCCGACTAATTGAAAGGACGTGGCGGAATGAGTAGCTGTATGTGGAATGGTTTGCACCTTATATGGATAATCATGGGCTTGGGAAAAAGCTAATGATAAGAGGAATGGCATTGGGAAAAATCGGAATATAATTGGAATGCCAAGTGTTGGGTTCGAAGGCTGTGACTATTGGTACAACTTCCCAATGTGATTATGTCACTTATGCGTTAAGTGATTTGGGAGCCACGCATTTGTTTTCAGCAGAATACTTTATTAAGTTGGTGAGGCTAAGACCGAAATCTTTGGAAGAGGTTCTTAACAAGTGACCCAGTTAAAGGATAAGGTTGTATGCGGTAGGATTGTTCAGATTGTATGATGGTCATCAGCGATCAAAAAGGAATTGATCGATTTGATTGTGTTGGTAATGTACGATTACTATGTGATGGTTGGAAGGGATTGGCTTATTAAGTATCGAGTTATAAGAGATTGCTAATGGAAGGTAATCCAGTTTAACCCATTAGGTGGGGTTAGTTTTGAGTTTACTGGAATCTAGGAGGACCCTCGATTCCTTTGAAATTTGTTGTTGAAAGTAACTCATTTATTGGACGATTGAGATTAAATTGTTAATTAAGGAATCAAGTATGGATTGTTGCACCTATGCATTGATTATCGGCAGTATGACTAAGGGACGGTCATGAACAAGTATCAATTACCAAGGATAGATGACTTGTTTGACCCACTTCAAGGAGCTTCGACATGTTTCAAGATAGACCCAAGGACGGGCTATCGGTAATTGAGGATTAAAAAGGATAATATACTGAAGATGACACACCGTGTGTGAATTGGTCACTACGAGATTACTGTACGATCGGTGGGATTAACTAATACGCCAGTTGTTTTTATGGATTTGATGGATTGACTAATTAAGGTGTATTTGGATTAATTTGTAATTGTGCTCGTGAACGATATATTGGAAATATTCGAGGAATTTACAAGAACACGAACAACACTTGAGGGTGGTTCTATAGACCATTCAAGAGCATAAAAAGTATGCCAAGTTTAATATGTGCGAGTTTGGATTTACTTGCGTTGCTTTTGTGGGTTGAATGATTTTGGACGAAAGAAATTATATGGATTCGCTGAGACCAAGGCGGTTATGATTTGGCAAAGGCCAACACTTATGACAGTGACAGAGGTTCGGAATTTTCTAAGTTGGACAGATTATTACAGATGATTCGTAGAAAGGTTCTCTATGGTAGCTACGCCTCTGATACGAAGGTTAACGAAGGACGTAAGAATTTAAATGGACAAATAAGTGCAAGTGTAATGTTTAAGAGCTTAAGTATAAGCTGATTACCGCACCAGTTTTGAGGAATTAGTCTAGTATCGGAGATTATGAGATTTAAATTGAGGTGTCGTATAAAGGATTTGACTAAGTGGTAAGACAACAAAGACGAGTAGTTGTTTACGCGTCACGACAATTGAGGGCTTATGAAGTTCATAATGTGAGCTCATAAAAATTCGATGGATCAGATTTCAAGTGTTGACAAGTGGTCCTGTGAAAACGAGCTCATGAGTTGACGAGTTGGAGAAAGTTTTGTACTTTGAGGTGCTCAGATGAGGTTAAAACCGTGAGGCTTGGTATGGGACAGGTCAAAGCGGATAATACTTCTATGAGATAAAGCATGTTTAAAAGGGACTTTTGTTAGAAGTGGTGCAGTTCGTAGATGCCCATGACGACTGATCCGATGAGGGCGGGGAGTGGACGCCGGGGCCGGAGTGCCTGAGCAAGGAGCGACTCCTGGCAGGCTTCTAGGATGTCGAAAGGGGCAGAAATGAACTGAACTACAGACTGACAAAAGAGAATGCTTGTGGGATAAAATTTATTCGAGTGGTATAGCAGAAGTATGGTCAAGTTTGTGGAACTCCAGTCTATTGGAATAAGGTCAGAGAAAGGACAATCGCTGGTTCAGAGCCGACTCTCGACAGTGGTGTCGGGGCCTCAGCGGGGATGCTGAGTCTGACGGGGGGAGGGAGTACCTCCACCGCCGGGGCGAGAGTATCGTGTCCCACATCGCTTAGAGAGGAGAGTCCTGGCTGGTTGATAAGGCTGGGATCTCCTCAACCTATCATAAGGCCTTTTGTGGGGAGTACCCATGAGAACAAAACCGTGAGCTGCGGCAAAGCAGACAATATTGTGGCAAGCGGAATCCCAAGCCCTTACATAGATGCAGACAAATATGTCCTCAAAGCACTTGCTTTCAAGCATGAGATTGGACATTGACCCATCAATTTGGAAGTTAAATCATGAGATATATGACGAGTTCTTTCAAGTATGAGATTTGTATCATCCGATGCCACCCAATACTTGGTCCTTGCAACCAAGCAAGCTGGATCATGCATCAAATCATGCATCTTGCAAGTCTCCTTGTCTTTATGATAATCTTGAAAGAAGTTACTCCATAATAGATCCATGAAATATTCATGAGCAATGTCTTCTAAATGTCGACTTCCAGATGGATGAATAAATCCTTGTGCCATCCAAAGATTTACCAAAGTCTGCTTTTTCAACATACAATCCTTGGGAAACAATGAACAGAATGCAAAACATTGCTTTAAATGTGAAGGAAGATGGTCATAACTTAGCCTAAGAATCGATTTTATGCAGTCTTCCTCTCGAGAAACTTCTAGGAGCTTATAATTTTTAAAATCTAACCATTCGGGTTTAGTTTTCCTAAAGTATAGTAGACTCCCAACAGTTCGAACAACCAAAGGAACACCATAGCACTTTCTTGCTATCTCTTTGCCAATAGCTAACATATCAGGAGCTGGTATATCTTCTTCTTTTGGAAAAGCCAGTCGCATTAATAAATCATGAGACTCACTTTCAGATAATTTCCCAAGAAAATGAGGCTGAGTAGTGTAGGTGAGCTCCGCTACCGAACGCAATCGTGTAGTTATAAGGATCTTGCTTCCTCTAGCACCTCCCACCAGTAATATTTCAACTTCAGCCATTCTTCTGGATCTTCATTCCATAAGTCATCTAAAACTAAGAGATATCTTTTCCCATCAATTTTTTCCCTTAGTTTAATTTGCAGCTTTTCCAGTGACACCTCATTGGATGCTTTCTCCTTTGCACAATCTATGATATTTATGACTATTTTTTTCATGTCAAAGTCATCAGAGACACATACCCACATTTTCAAATCAAAATTCTTACTAACCATCTCATCATTAAAGACACATTGAGCAAGTGCTGTTTTTCCCAACCCGCCAATACCAACTATTGGAAGGATGGAAACGTTCTCTTTCATGTTTGAATCCAATAAGAACTCCATTATTGTATTCTTATCAGCATTTCTCCCTATAATATCTCCCTCGCATATAAATGAATGCGTCTCTTCTATCTTCCTCCGCTCTCTCTCTACTTGTGAGTCCACAAGGCGCCTGTCCAAGTGGAATCTCCTATGAGCGTTAATGTCTTCTATTCTTTTCCTCACTGCTCTTACTTGGGAACTCATCTTCAAATTAAAAGCAAACTGGTTTGAACTTGAGAAAAATGTCCTTACCTCCTTTATCACTTCATTATGGCCCCTTAGCTCCCGTTGCATAGCTTCTATATTGAATTCTTCAAGCACGTCCTGTGCAACATATAAAGCATCTTTCATGTTGTTGAGCCAAACTGGGATTTGGTCATCCTGGTAGTATTGTTTTTCTGCATATTTCAGTACAGCTTCAAGCGTGGAGACAATTTTCCTAAGCGCCTCGATTTCATGCTTGACGCCCCATAACAGTCCGATCTTTTCCAGTGCTTGAGGAACCGGTTTAGCAATGATCTCTCCAGCAACGGCAACAATGACAGCTTCCGCCATTTTGTTCTCTCTGTCTCTCTGTGTCTCTCTCTTTTTGTGGTTTAGAGGATACAAGTCCAGTCACTCCAAAGCTCTCTTACTATGGATCAAAAGTTTACGTTGACGCTAACCGAAAACTGGCGAATCAATATCCCCGCAAATCTAATTTTCAACTTTTTCGACCGACTCTGAGCAGACGAAGGTAATAATTCTGATCATCCACACAAAGTATAAATCAACAGTACATCTGGGACCCACCAAAGCTGGGTCGTCTAAAGACTTTTCGTGCTTCTCGTGTTTAATGGTCTAGCATGCTGGCAATGGCGATGAAAAGGCTAGTGTTGAAAGTGACGCAGATATTTATTTGGCAGATTGGCTTTCTCCGACACTTTCCAAGGCCCAGAGGCAAAGGAGAATAGGACTAAAGCTGTGAATGCAAATTGCGTCTCTAAGGACAAACACTCACAATTTTTTCCCAAATGAAAATATATTTTTTGAAATGATGGAGGTCATGGTCTAATTTCTTGGGATGGATTTGAGGTATTACAAAATTGGTAACAAAACTTACTTTATGAACCAAGAGGATGTTAGCTTGCTTTGATTCGGGATGGTAAGATAAAGATTCTATTCGTTAAAATAAAAAGTCCTATATGAGTAAGTAACATAATAGATTTGTTAACATTCCATTGCCAAAATTACAGCTCTCAATTCAAAACTGTCCTTCATATCATCACTTGACATTATTGCCACTATTTTACTAAAACATTATAGTTTGATTAGGAAAGTTCACTCTTCTTACCAATCTCTCGAAATTATTTGTTTCTCATGAATAAACTTTGTGTAGACACGTCTATGTGTGTACATGCACGCTGCGTGGGAAAAACTTGTAGTCATCATCATTCAAAGAGGATGTGGTAGGAGAAGTAACTTTTCATAATCACGTGCAAGAATGAAATTTATAACTCTTAGGTAATTCTCTTCTTCACTTTCTAATGTATGGACAAAGACAATCACTTTGATGATGGTGCCATTGCTATTCATCCACCTCTGGAGTTCCTATGATGAATTTCTGTTTTCTCATTACAAAAACAAGAGAGTTGCAAGAAGGTTAAGCGAAAACTCCTGAGCAACTGGTTAGCCAGCGGGTGCTAAAGGCGATTCGCCAATTCTCAGAAAACCAACCGGTTTCTGAACATGCAGCCCAAAACAAACCTCTACTCCCTAGAGAAATGAATTTCCTGATGCAATTGTCATATTATATAAATTTTGGCACATACTTTCGAATAAAATTTTATAATTTTATGTATAAATTAACTATTCGAATTAATAAAAAAACAAACAAGGTTAAACAATACAAAGTCAGATAGGACGAGCACAGTGGGGACCCACACGGCTATTCACTCAGGCCTAGTACTATGGTCTGTGTGTATGAAGGCGTAATCCCACCCGTAGGATGAGGTTGACAAAAAGTGAAGCTTAACAATTGCCATCTGACTAACGATGGCAAAATGGGTCTATAGATCATACATAGATTATTTTAAATTTTGAAAATCAATTTGAGTGGATTATAAATAGGTTAATTAACAACTTTATGAGTCTTGAATGGGTTTTAAATGGATGATAAATAGATTACCTAATAAGTTTAAGTGAATTATAAATGTATTATTTTTATTTATTTTCTGATTTGTATTTTCTTTTAATTTTTAATTTTTCCTTTTCTTTTTTTCACAAATAGCCAGCCATTGGGCAAAGTCCACGGCTCTCCTAGGCGAGCCGATTTTCATAAAAAAGAAAAATAAATAATAAAATTACAAAAAAAGAAAATCATAAAAATTATAAAATTTTGATATTTTTTAAAATTATAAAATTGTCCAAAGTATTTTAACAATATAATTTTTCTTAAGAGTTTATAATTAATAAGTTATTCTATATTGGATTAAATATATAATTTTTTAAATAATACATATCGGATATTGATTGGGTCGAATTTAACGAATAAATATATTATAAATTAATTAATAAATAAATAAATTTGAGTCGAATTATTCAATTGCGTCAAAATGCCACTTCACTTGACCTTGGTTAACTATTATTCATCATTTTTTTATTTTGGGTTCCGTGCCATGTCTGTCTTCTCCCTCACTCCTCTGTGTTTTTTTGATAGAGACAGGATGCTTTTAGAAGCAAAATATATGTAAGGCAATTGTTACTCATTATTGGCCAACAGCCTCATTTAGTTTATCATTATATAATAAAAATAATAGAGTTGGCTGAGTTTTCTTAGGACTTTTTTGTTTATGTTTTTTGAAATGTGCAATTAAAATATTTTGAAAAAAATTATGAATAATTTACGTATTAATAATTGACGGTCATGAAAATTTCACATGTTTCAAGCCAAAAACAAATTTTGCAAAAACTTGTTCTAAACAATATTAGATTATAATCTATCAACACAGTCCCTAGATATTTTGTTAAGGTTGAAATTCACTATAGGGCGGTATTATCATTCTCCTCCGATTTGATGAGTTCACTTTTTCTCTTCACCTGTTTTTTTCGTGTCTTCTCCTTTTTTCCAAAAGGCAAATCATAAAAGGTAAAAATAACGTGCTTGGCTGGTACGTGGTGCAGCTGGATAGGACAACGTGTACAAAGAATAGACAGGATGGGATGATAGGACAACGTGTACAAAGAATAGACAGGATGGGATGATGGAGTTGGGTCCCATGGCTATCATCCACACAGCGTAAATTGATATTGCATATGGCACCCACCGAGGTTGGGTCCGAGGCCCTCGATTCGTGTTTGTCTAAAGACTTTTCGTGCTTCTAACGTTTAATAGTCTAAGCACGCTTGCAAGGGCAGATGAAAATGCTGGGCATTGAAAGTGATAGAGATATTTATTTCCCGAATGGGTTTTATCTTGATAGTTTCCGAGGCCATGTTTTGCACTTTGGGTTGGGGCATCTGTTGGTGCGTGGCGAAGTTGGATTGCACGATGTGTGCAAATAAAGATAGGATGGGTGTGGTGGATAGGCTTCCACGACTATTTACTGAGACATGGCTAAAAAGCAACTTAACTCGATTGTGATTAACTATCAATCATCACTTTGTTCTTTGTTTTTTTTGTTGTTGTTGTTGCTGCGTCTGTATACTTCCTCTTCTCTGCATTTTTTTTGTTGTTGTTGTTGCTGCGTCTGTATACTTCCTCTTCTCTGCATTAGAGATCATGCAATTTTGAAACTCTGGAAATTAATAATCAAATGCGGGCTTATATAGTTGTCCTAATTAATGGAGGGGCTTTTCTTTCCTCGATTCCAATGTGATAATGCAAAAATCGTAATGATCAATAGACGGGCTTAAGCAACTGAAGCAAATATGATATCGGTAAAAAGTTATGAGTCCTCTAAGACTTAAATCATGACCATCAATCTCACCCTTCATCATGGTCTTTCCCCCATATCACATAGTGCAATTGTCATGCTCTAATTTCCACACAAGAAAAAGGGCGTGAGGCGGCCATCTTTCAAGAAAAGGACTAAGCCTCAAACCAATCTCGCCACCTACCAAAAAATACTTATTTGGGCCATAAGTTAACATAAATAGAATATGGGCCAAACATCGGGGCTTTTAAATGACTTTATTCAAATATCCACCATTTTATTTTTACAATTCATTTCAACTTGAGTTCCACTACACGTTAAAATCAGAGATGCGACTTATCGACTCGCTATATTACCCGTTGGAAGCCAAAGTACACAATGTTTTTCATGCATATATGTTGCGAAAATTTTTTCCAAGTCCAACCATTTAACCCGTTTTGACCCAAATTCATGTAATGTAAATCTAATTACCCATACCCGACCCGACCCACACTCAACAATGACAAAATTACATGAGAAGAGAAGTGTGACTTAAGAAAGATATGAAACAAACATCCGCACTCATTCAAAGGTTTAGGTCTAGCAAATTTTGAGGATGAAATTCCATTAAGAGGTAGATTTTAATATTCCAAATTAAAAAGGAAATTTCGTAATATCCCCCCCCCAAAAAAAAAAAGACAAAGATCAAACATCATACCTTTCATGAATTTCTTATTTGGTCATACTATTAGCTGCCTCAATCTTTTAATCTAAAGTATTTTTTTTTTAAATTTTCTATTAACGATTGGTAGATAAGCTTTTCATTCTATTTTGTAGATGACTCTATCATAGTTCTACGTTCTCTGTAAGCTGCCACCGATAATCATTAATTATGCACATCACATGTGTACTTTTGTTAAATTGCAACACACTCACCGTCTTTTAACACCTAAAATTTTCACAGACCAATCGAACAACCTCTTTTTTTTTTAAATTACAAAATTATAAGATAGAGAATTAAAAAACAATTAAAAAATAAAAAAAACAATAAGTGATCACTGAAAAACCCCTCTTTGGGCGTCAAGGCAGTCCAGCCCATCACCCCAAAATTCACAAACTACGACACTCAATTTGGGGAAATCCAAATTCCGTACGAGAAGAGCTTGTGATCATCTCCTTCCATATCAAAACCAGAAGAGCGGAGATGGTGGGAGTTGCGCGAGAAGCGAGCAAGAGGCCACCGGATAATGTCGGGACGCAGTGATCGTGAGCTCTCGTGAAAGAATGACGAGGTCATCGCACACTTGGAGAGAGAGAGAGAGAGAGAGAGATAGAGAGAGAGAGAGAGAGAGAGACAGCCACTCGGCAGGAGAAAGGAGAACCGAGACGCGACCAAGGAATTGGAGCCGTAAAGCCTCTCTCTCGCTATTTCAAGTCGCCATGTTCTCGCGCTCGAGTTTTCGAATCTGTGTGCTCTGTCAATGAGCTCGAGTTCATGGAATCAAGGAATTATCTTCAAACCTTCGACGACATGGAGACGAGAGTTTTGTCGTTGCTAGCATGAAATTGTCCACGTCTGAGATTATATTAAGAACTTTCGATTCATTCTGGATGGTCTCGTGCTGATTGGGTTGTGATTCTCACTGTCTCATAGCTGCATCGCGCCATTTAATCAAAGGTACATCACATGTTTGGTGGAATGCCTGAGTCGTATTAGTATGCATACGACTTCGAATCTGACTGACATCATCTTTGTCTGCTTGAATGAATGATGTACACCGTACCAGTTATATAGGTTAAGTAAACCTAAATTAACATCCACTTTTGTGTCCATTCCCGAATGTGTCAATCTTGATAGGCTTCCGGTGCTATTAGCGGATGAGCTTGACTCTGTGAAACTAAACTAACTAAAAATGTTGATGTGCTGAATTGTAATATACCCGCCGATTCATGAAGCATAGGCTGATCAATGTAGACTAATACATTGGAGTGCAGATCCCATTTGCTGTACTTGTCTTTTTATAAAGTGAATTCCTCCGGATCATGTCTTCCCTGCAAGTGAATGCGAATATGTGTATTATGGCTTTGTGGTAATAACTATTTGTGATTAGTTTTACTGCCAAATCGCATCTGTAAATAAATACTTTAAATTATGATGAGCCTAATATTTCTTATATTGTCTATTTTAACCTTCTATCACTTAGCTCGTTATTTAAGAATGTAAAAATGTTACTCAATTTAATTAATATATCTCTAATTTGCCTGTGTGCCCTCTTCTTCTTCTTCTTTTTTATTTTTTATTTTTTTTCCTTTTGCACTCACACACACATGAATGACTCTCTGTCTTTGTTCTTTTTTTTTGAAACAAAATTTAGCTTTCCATTACTAACTCAAAACTAGAGTTTGTGAATTAGGAAAATCCATACATAATAACGACCATAAGGGAAAGGGTGGATGTTCAATCCAGTTAGAGGGTAAAGAGTTGTCTCGGTGGGCTTTCGCAACCCAGTCAGCGGCTTGATTTGCTTCGCGCGGCCCAAAGATCAGCTTGACCCAACCAAGTTCTGTCATTAGAGTTTTGCAGTCTTGGATGATGGGCTGGGCCGACCATGGGGGTATTTCTCGGCCCATCACAAAATTGCACACGGACTGATTATCCGTTGATAAGTGCACCTTCATATCAGCAAAGTGAAACAGTCTTCGATCTTGAGAAGAGTTCGGCAGATCAGTTTGAAGACTTCTCTTCTCCTTCAGCCAGAGCAGCGCTGCCCTAACTCCGAGGGTTTCCGCGACTAGCGCAGACGGAGCTTGAATCCTCCGAACAAAGCCATCAATCATCAGCCCGGCAGAATTCCTGCACAGACCAGCTACCGAACCAGATAAGGAGTTGCTGTTCCAGGTACTATCAACATTTACCTTCAGTGTGTGGCGCGGCGGAGGAACCCAGGTCTTCGTGGTTTGCAGGTGCTGCCATGGGGGTTTTTTCTTGAGCTCGTGTGTTTTCTCGAACAGGGTTTGCGAGGAGACCGCTACGTTGATCGTTTGCTTCGGATCAAGAGGCTTGCCGCGGAAAACCAGAGCATTTCGCTGCTTCCAGATCTGCCAAAGGACAGCAGCAAAGAGGTTTCCAGCAGAGGAGCAAGTCGTCGAGGTGAGGATCTCCAGTATCCATGTTTCAATTCGGCTGATTTTTGCTGGGTTGATGTTGAGCTGGAAAGGCTGTTGTGACCATACATTCTTTGACCAGTTGCAGAGGATAAAAATGTGTTCTAGAGTTTCGGTTTCGGTTCTGCAAATGGGACATAGAGGAGTTGGTAATAGCTGTCTTTTGTAGAGGTTTTCGCCCGTGGGAAGTGCATTATTGCATATGTTCCATATAAACAATCTGATTTTAGCAGGGGAATGAAGATTCCAGACCTTTGTCCACAGGGATTTGGGTATTTGATAAGAGGTAGAAGGGTTAATGTTTGAGGAGGACTCACTGATATTGTAGATGCAGTTATATCCACTCTTAACCGTATACATCCCCGAACTATTTGCTGTCCACTTGAGTTGGTCAGGAGCTGATTGTATACTTAGAGGGATAGCCGCTATTTCCTTAACAATTGACTCCCCAAAGAGCTCATTTAACTTGCCAATGTTCCATTCTTTTGGCTGCTGAGTCATCAATTCATTTACCATACACGGGTCGCCCCGATTAGGAGGGCCATGTATCTTTCCGGAAGGCAACCATTGGTCCTCTCGAATTCTGATTTTTTCCCCAGTTCCCACAATCCACCGTGTATGTGAGTCAATGACAGCCCGTCCTTCTA
>CM026417.1:37772624-37825368 GCA_014858505.1 Corymbia citriodora subsp. variegata | reverse complement strand
TTACTCGTTGTATCCTCCTTCCAATGCAGAGCTGGTTTGTACTTGTTGTCTCCCAGGCTTCCTTTATCACGGCTTTACAATCAGGGTCTTCTAGCCAAAAGGCTTCCAATCTAAACCTCCGCTTTCGTGAATGACCCACTCTATCTGTCTCCACCAATAATGGGCTATGATCTGATCCTATGGCCGGTAGTGCAAACACTTCCGCATGGATGTAAGCAATCCTCCATTCAATAGTACACACTGCTCTATCCAGCCGCTTTTTAACTAGGTCGGGACCCTCTCGCTTGTTGGACCAGGTGAAAGCGCAGCCCTTACTTTCTATATCCATTAATGAGCAACTGTTCAGGAAATCTTGAAAAGCCTGTATGCGATGTCTATCCACTTCACGACGTCCGCATTTCTCCCATTGGTATAGGACTTCATTGAAATCTCCCATACATAGCCATGGGAGGTTGTAAGATGAGGAGGTGGAGCTTAAAAAATGCCAGAGTTGTTGCCTTTCCTGGAAATTAGTAGAAGCATGTACAAAGGATACACGCATGTCCATTCCGCTGTTTTTGTCTCGGCACTTAGTATCAATTAACATCCCAGAGCTAAATTCCACTTCCACCTCCACCTCGTCATCCCACATAATTGCCAGTCCGCCTGCAATCCCATTCGGTTCAATTAGATAAGAGTGATGATATTTAAGCTGCTTCCGAACCCTTTCAACTATTTGATTTTAACACTTATATTTTTCCTCATTCTTGAATGATGCTAATTTACATATATGTAACATTCATTTACCTACGAAAGGACATGAAAATTACGGGGAAATTACCCAACCCACTTATGAACTTTGAGGGGAACACACCTTTACTCCTAACTTTTACGTATTACATGACTTTGTTCAACTTCGATTTTATTGCGGATGTCAACCCTGTGGGCATTTTACCATTTGCATGTTACATGTGATTTTTTTACAATAAAGTTGCAATTCTTTTGCATCTGTTTTAGTTAAATCAGCCTTTGGCCTCCAAATGCACTAAAATGAGTTGAAAATTTTCAAAATAAATAAAATAAAAATGAGGAAAAACGCAATGATTTAATAGTGATCAAGACAAAAATTACTAATAATATGGTTGACTTCATGACAAGAGCTAATCATCTAGTAAGCTTTCAAATATATCCCAAGCATATAAAACAATCATTAAAAAGGCTTATTTTTTTATTTCATTACGCATATAAACCCCCTAGTCAGCTAATTTAAAAGGACCATCGGATGATAACATCATTTAGCTATGCTCAATACGCCATAATTTATATATCCAAATTTTGGAAGTAAATGTGTACCGCTTAAAATCTTCATGGGGGATTTCGTGCAGTTTTTCCTAAAAGCCGCTCACTAATGCCTACAACTATGAGATATTAGCACAAGTTGAAGATTTATGTTTGTTATGCCAAAACTGCTTACAAATATATCTACATCTTTCTCACAATTTCATATGCTTGCAAGCATGAACATGTGTGAAATTGTGAACTTTTATACCAATAGGACCTATGCAATGACTAAGTGCTAATTGAAATACAAGATATGAAAATGACGTGCATCAATTCAGTTAGCATCATTGCTACCATTTGAAAACCCAATCCCCTTGCCCATTCTTCGTATTGATTTTTATCTAAGTCACCTAGATATTATATCTTATAGATAATAAAAGAGTTAGATAACTCAATTTAGTGAATCCATTTTATAAGATTATGAAATGACGTTATTATGGAAGTATTCTAATGCCAAAATTCCCTTCAATGTTTCTCCATAAAAACCTATTAATATAGATATACTTGCAACATGCAAGTTGAAAATAACTCAGATCCTATCACAAACTAAATTAACATGGATTTCGTTCTATTAATTGGACTTTTACACAACGAAAAGAAATGGAAGATTGTTTTATCTAATTACAAAGAAGGGTGACTGGAAAAGGTAAGAAGGAAGAAAATAAACTGAAAAAAAATGAATAAGGATTAAAATCTACGTTACATCTAATTAGCAAATGAGCAAATATTAAATAGTATATTTTTTTGATAAAAAGTTACCTGTTGGCCACTAAAAAATGCAACTTGAGTGTCAACTTGGTCTTTTGATGTACTACTTGAAGGAGCATTCCGGGCGGTGAAAAAGTTATTGATACTTGACAAGTCACACAATTCCAATTTATTTAAATTACACAACTCAACTTTGCCACAATCATCAACTTCTACAATCTCCTGCATTAAGGGGCACTCGATAGCTTGGATCTCTTCAAGCTGTGGAAGTTCTTTCAATAATGAAAGAGGAAACAAAACTTCCATCTTGCCGCAACTTTTGACTTGTATTACTTTTAATGCACTAAAGGACTTGGAGAAGATAGAATTGTTGCATATCTTCTCCAAGTTGATGAGATTCTTGAGAAGTAACGACTCCAACATCGTAAAATCTGTATGGGATGGAGATTGGAGGACATAACGGATAGAGGGACTGTTCTCAACTTGTAGATGCTTTAATTTTGGAAAGCCTTCTTGGGATAACAGGCAAATACTTTGCTCAATTCTATCTAATCCGTCTAAAAATAGATCGTTAGTTTTGCCTAATAAAGTTTGTATGCATCCCTTCTGAAGAATATCATTTGTTGGGTCCAACTTAAGCTCCAATGTGCTCGATCCTTTGCAACTAGGCCAACGCTGCACATCACCTATTTTGATTTTGTACTTGGTTAATTTCTTGACATTTAGATCCTCTGGGAGAGCACTTGGATCAAGAATGGATACATGCAAAGTGCATAGATTCTTCATGTTATTCAACTCAATAAGCTTGGCATTAGTTTGTGGAGATTGCTCCATAGCATTCCATTGATCAAAGCTATACTCCATATCCAACTCCTCCAATTTCATCAAGCTTCCAAGTACACCCGGTTCAATTAGCTCAAGTTGTGAGCAACGATTCAAGTCTAACAACCTCAACTCTACCAATTGTCCAATTTCTTTTGGCAATCGTTGAATTTTGGAGTTCACAAAGCTAAGAATATGTAGCCCTTTTAGCTTGCCAATCATGGCTACATCTTCTAACGAACAACCATGAAGACAGAGTGTATGTAAGTTCTCCAAGAATTGAAATGGCGAAGGAGAACGAGTGAGATGTACCTGAGAAAGATGTAAGACCATGAGTTTTCTCATAGGGTTGAAATACGAATCTGGGACCCTAAGAGATTCATTGTTGTTGAACAACAAAAAGATCTGCATCTCAGGGCAATCTAACTCCTCAGGAAGCTCCTTAATGTCAACGTAGGGAAAGCATACTGCACTACAACTTTTGAGCTTCTCCTTTGGGAACTCCATCACCGACCTATCATTATCTTTTAACACAAGAAGAGGGTCATCTCTTGAAGCGACCGATGCAACAAATCCATGAACCAGATCATGTATCTTGAAACCATCAGCATCTTCATCGTCTACTAACAAAAGGGAGGACGCTTGCAGAATTTGAATAAGTGAGATCAACCTATTTCTAGCATCTTTCATGCAGCTATTTTCTCCAAATAACCTTAAACCCACACCGTACTTCACCAAGTTTTCAAGAGAAGGCTTAGAGACACCATATACAACACACAGTCGTAACAATAACTTCGCCTCCTCGCCTTCCTCGCCTTCTAAATAATCATAACTTAATTGTAACATCTTATTTATCCTCTCACTGATTCCTTTATTTGTAGACATCTCGATTTGTTTCAAAGCATCCTCCCATTGAAAAAAATTCGCGTTTCTGAAAAATTTTGCCATCGTTATAATTAGAAAAGGCAAACCTGCACACTTGCGGAGTGCTTCATCCACCAAGGATTTGAACGGGTCATCATGAACTTTGTCTCCCACCGTCGTCTCAAACAAACTTCTTGCCTCTTTCTCCTTCAGCTCGTCAAGGCGGAAGTCCCTGTCGGAGCTCATTTCCCTTCGCAAAACATCTTGAAATCTTGACGTCAGCAACAACTTGCATCTTATGATTTTGTTGTCATGTCCGCAAGGAATGCCCACTAATTTCAAGTCAAGCCCTTTCCACAGGTTGTCCAATATTATGAGGACCCTCTTTTTTTCCCTCGCATCATTTTCCAGCCTCTTGTACAGAAGCCCCGCTCGCACGCTGACAAGCTCTTCGTTCTTTATGTCAGTAAGGCCCAAGGCATGCGCAATCTCTCCTTGAATCTTCTTGATGTCTTGATTTTCCGACACGTCAGCCTTAGCGACACAATCAAATGACTTCTCTTTCCTTATTCTCCTTTCGACGTCAATCAATAGGGTGGACTTGCCGACCCCACCCATCCCGTGAACCCCGACCACGCTATTGCTGTCATCGGCAAGAGCGTCCACGATGTCCTGAACGACAGAATCTCTGGATTCGAAGATATCGTTGTCCCTAACCTTATTCGATGTCGAGGCAAAAGAAGTAACTTTCCCTGGAGCAGGATTGCGGAAGGAGATGTCGTTCAATTCCCTGAATTCCCTGCATTTATAAGTGAGTCCCTGAATGACCTCGATCTTGGCCTTGGCCTTCTTGCTGAATTGATAGCGACACTTGGGGTCAGGAAGAGTCCCATTGCAGCAAGTCTTGCTCGCCTCCTGGAAGTCGCTCAACAGGTCTTGCGCCTCCTTCAGGGCCTCCTTGGCACTTGCATGGCACTCCGTGACGTGACTGTAGACATTCCGGAGATTGTTTCTGGCCTCTTCAATGACATTGTGGACCCTATCAACCTCGTGCGCAAGCTCCACAACTTCCTTCTGAAGATCCTGGGCATGCCTCTTGGAGGAGATCACGTATCCGAATTGACGCTTGATGGGAGCAACTACGTACTTCAAGGCATCCCACGCAATAGAAATAGCAGAATCGATCGACATTTTTCTTTGATTTTTTTTCTTTTTCTAGAAAGAAAGGGCGAGACAATAGGGAGACAGAGAGTGAGGATGATGAAAAAGAGAAGCAGATACTGAACAAGAAGAAGAGGAGGAAGGATGTTTGTGCTGAGGAGAAGAAAGAGGGAAACACAGCAAGAAAGATGAGGGTTGAAGAAGGCGAAGAGACTTGAGTGCAAACAAGCATGAAGGAAGTGGAGCCAAGAGCAATCAGTTTAAATATAAAAGAACTCGGTAACCTAACCATAGTTAAAGCCTTGACCAAACATCGATTAATTCCTTGGGTAGTTAAAAACTTGATAACATATTCGAAGCTGGCGAAAGATAAAAATTAAATAAGACCGCCATTGGTCGCCTCGATCAAGACAAGAGCAGGATGGTGGACTCGTGAATAATCGGGGTACAGAAATAGATGATTTTCTACATTTTATTTTTTTTATTTTTTAGTTGACCGGGCACCACCACCAATATCTGAGCCCCCGCTACTGATGCATAAATTGAACGGAAATGAGAAAATCGTAAAAGTAATGACCAGCTGTCGAAATAACAAAACGATTCCCCTTAAATCCTCACATGTGTGGTAAGTACTAATGGAGAAGGACAGGTCACACCCACGTGACATGTAATTTTGTCCAGTGATAAATTCAATTGCGAAGGAGAAATTATCCAACTTATCTTAATTCTACTATACAAATTCAAATTTAGCTTTACACTTTTAGGTTTGCAAATTTAATCTGAAATATTTGCACAAAATCTCTTGTAATTCTTTCGATCAACTGTAATATTGTTTTGTCCAATGATCGCTAATGATATGATATAAAATTCTATTCAAAATGATATTATTTTACTGATTTTTCTCATTTTTCTTGCTAAATTTCTCTTTTGCTATCATCTTAATCTCTTTTTTAAATGCTCTTAATTTGCTGTTCATCCTCTCCCTTGGAAGTCCTAGCACCGAATTAGCGCATTTAGGAAGGTAATGCTTTGGCTAGCGTAGCTCGTCCATGCGTGCCAAATGATGCCGAGGACCTTGGTTCCCACCCATCGCCTGCACTGGATGAGTCTCTTCTACTCCTCGTTTGAAGGATGAGTTCGCTTTGCACTCCAATGTGTTTGCAACGATGCATCAATGACCTAGGAGGTGTAACACCTTTGCCAAGCGGCACACCAGGATGGAGCCAGGCGGTCTTGCCCACTGTCAATCTCAGTGAAGAGTACACTCTTGTTTTTCAAACAAATTCTTATAACGACATTCACTCCATGATTCACGTTCTTGAATGAAGGTCAAGGCAAGGAAAAAGTGCATTCTCAAAGCAAGATTGCAGCAAGCATGAACTGATTTTAATGGCGGTGGCAGCTTGCAACGGATGATTAATATGACTAGAAAGAGATTTGAATACTAAAGAAATCTCAAGCCGAGTGCCATTGTGCCCTATGAATTGCTGGCTTGACATTTAATATGCAACTTGCCAAGCCATCCAGTCAGATAACTACCACGTGCAAGTTTCTGTAAAAACATGTCTTAGTCTAACATAGGATAATATAATTTGATAAAATGATGAGGTCAAATTAGCTTCCGAACCCTTTTTTCTTCATGTTCCAAAAATTACATCTTTGGCCTAACGTTATTAAAATCCGTCATGCTCCTCTTTCTAACTTCTAGAAGAGAATGACAAAGTGGCTGAACTTTAGATCTGATCCGAATAGTATAACCTGGCCCTCGGGGTCTTACTCGAGATTTTATTGGAATGAGGGGGCTCCAATAATGTGTGTTATTTTTAATTAAGGGTGATGGAAAGAAATATATGATGAGCCTTTATACCTAAGCATATTTTTACCCCCGGTACGTCAGATTTTGCTGATAGAAACACGATAACTTTTTGCTGAAATAATTGATAATCAGATTTAGCACCAGAGATTCCATAATTTAGAACCTTAGTAAAGAACCAAATCACAAGGAAGAAAGAGGAGATGGCTACAGACTATGGGGCTTAGTTTAGGCATTAATAGAACACCAGTCAATTTCTCTAGTACATAATTAAAAGATGGATGATTTTCTGCATTATTGCTCTTTTTACACGAGTCGTCACCATCACCAATGTCCATGTCTTCATCCTTTCCTCCACCGCTGCTGGACAGACATTAATGAGGAATGTATCCCTTCGTCCTTTCCCACTGCAAATGGTCCGTTTCATCCATTCCCAGTGCCGATGTACTAGTCTTAATCCATCCTTTCATTCTTTCCTCCACAGTTAATGGACAAATATTGATTAGGTACTGGGGCTGAATCCAATCCCTGTGCAGGTCATTGAAAACATGTTAAAATATAGAAGTAACATTAGAATTAAGCTACAGGAAAAAAATTGAAAGTTCTAAGGTCAAAATGATATATAGATTGAAATAGTATTAAAACGTAATATAGCCATGTTACTGTTGTATATATTGAATAGCAATTTTTTGTAATGTTTTATATACTAAGATAATAGACTTGGGTTAACTTAGATCTGTTTATACAATTAATGTTTTGACCGTTGGTTGAAAACTTTCACAAATTTATTGACAAAAAACCCCTCAAATCATCCCTTGAAATGAAAAAAGAAAAAATAAACTCAGTTCTTAAGGAAAAATAAGTTATTTAATTTCTTTGCCTACCATAATTGTTAGATTAGAATGTCAAATTACTCCTAACTTTGTGTATTTTAAATTTCTAAATAAAAATTTGATGACTAATTAAAGTGATTAGCTGCTTTCTCTCTAGGATTAAATTGATAAAGACCTTTGCATTTATAGGGAACAAATTATTTAAAGAAATTACCACATAAAGTAAGTATTTTCCATAATCCACGGATACAGGCATGGAGACTTGTTTACCTGGGTAGTTCATGAAATATCTTGCAAACCCCATTAATTGGTTAAGATTAGGCTTTTGGCTAGCACAAATGGCTCTACCTTGAAGCAATTTACACATAGCTCGTGGGATTCAAAGGGGGGACATCTTGTTCCAAAACTAGAAATTCCTAACAACCCAATCAATTGCGCTAATTTTTTTTTATTACACATAATATTTTTATTGTAACTACGTGAATTTTGCATTATGTATTTCTTTTTAAATGACAATGCTAACATAAATTTATCATGTTGTGGATATTCAATAATTGCAAAAAAGAGATGTTAAGAAAGTGTAATATTTTATTGTAAAGGAAAATTGTATTTTGCATTTTGAATAATTTCTTAAGAAAAGAGAATCTCTAGTTACCTAGTATGGTTTTGCTTCTTTTGGTGATTGATTTGCACAAATTTGACATGGATGGAAAATCCATTGCGATGTTCTTAAAAACGGCTATTCACATATTTACAACATCTTAATGGTTAGGGAGTAAGGGTGAACTAGGCCAATTTGAGGGAGAACCAAATTGAACTAATCTTACTCGACCGATTTCAAGTCCATTTACACTAAGACTTTCATTGAGACTAATTCGATTGCCTGGTACAAATTTGATTTTGATTCCCTCCTCTTAGCCTTGAACTAGTTAGTTCTACTTAAGAAGACCGGTTCATAATTAGAACAGCTTTTAATCAGTTTCAAGGCTGGTTCTCGTGTAAATTGGTTTAAAACCAAACCCTTCAAATCTTTTAATGGAGAACTTTTGCAAAAAACTAAGGTTGAATGTTCCAACATAAACAGGCCATTATGATGTCCTAATTAGAAATTTTGCAAAAATATTAAATATGAAAGAGCAATTTAATAAAAAAATTAAATAGAGAAAAAAAGTAAGTCAGTTCTTGAGTCGACCTTAGAACTCATTGATGCGGTTCCAGACTGGTTCCAGGCTAGTTCCAGCTGGTTCTAGGGTGGACCAGCGAAATAAATGCGGCAATTTTCCTTGACAGCTACCCTTTTTGCACAATAAAAGGTTTTATCTTTTCTTTTTTTTGTTTTTGGTCAGAAGTTTTATATCATTTTTACCGAGGGCTTCAATCTCTCTCCCCCTCCCCGCTACAGGGAAATTACTGCTTTTTTGGAATCATTTTTTCATAGTTAAAGTTTGGTAACGGGAGAGTGAAGATGGACACACCGATGCGTAGTATGACATGGCCTTTGGTGTCAGATGGCAGTTGTCTTAGCCGTTACGTGAAGTCCTTTACTACACTCTTCCTCTGCACTTGCAGTGTATAATAATTGGGATGGTACAATGATTTAATGACAAAAAAAGTACAATGATTTTTCTTATGTTATGAACATGAAACCCTTTTACCAAGGGGTCAAGCTCCAGATTTATCGGAATAAAGGGTATCCAATGATGTGGGTCATTTTTAATAAAGGGTGAGAAAAGAAATATATGATGGGTCTTAATGCCTAAGTATTACTTTTTCTTTTTCCAGTCCGTCAGATTTTGGTTGTTGAGGTGTAGAGAATCTTCAGATTTTGGTGATAGAAACAATACAACTTTCGTAGGAACATTTGAATTTCTACAAACATTCAACGATTCAGTGCCTTAGCAAAGATCCAAACCAAATCTTAGTTTAAGCCCTAGCTAAACACCAGTCAATTTCTTGGAGTACAAAAATGGGCGATTCTCTGCATTATTGTTCCTTTGCTGGACCAGTCACCACTACCAATGTCCTTTCTCCATCCTTTTCTCTCCGCCCTAATCGACAACATGGTCCTTGGTGTCAGATGCCAGTTGTATTGGCGATGACTTGAAGTCTTGAAGTCGTTTTCACACTCTTCTTCTCCAGTGAATTTTAATGGGAGGACAGTATCATGATTTATTTTCAGAATAGCAAGCCTTATTACTGAGGCGTCGAGCTCCAAATTTATTTAAATAATGGGCTACAATAATGTCTGTTGTTTTAATTCAAGCGCGATACAGAGAAATTTGTGATGAGCCTTATGAGCATCACCTTTTCATTTTGTAGTAAGCCACGTTTTGGTTCTTGACACGATGATCTTTAGATTTTAGTGATGGAAACACGGCAACTTTTCTCTGAAATATTTGATAATCATCAGTTGAGATTCAAGACAAGAGATCCAACGATTTAGAACTTTAACAAAGACACAAACAACAAGGAAGAAAGAGGAGTTAGTGCAGATTATTAGAAATATCTAAGATATTTCCTACACCATCAAAAGAGAATGAATCAAATTAAATCCTAACATTTTATTCCTTTATGCCCTTATCTTAGGTAATTTTACGATTTTGTCAATAGTCTTTAGTAATTTCATCTTTAGAGAAAATATCCTGAATATTTATAGAACTTATCTAAATATCTCTAGCATAGACGATGGAGCTTCGCGACTTAACCTTAGTTTAGGCCTAAACTCAGCACCGGTCGATTTTTTGACTGTAAAAATTGATGATTTTATGCATTATTGCTCCTTTGCTTAAACAGTGACCATCTGGTCTCCATCCTATGTACCACCGCTAATGAACAAACATTGATCGTCCACCAGTACTTGCATCCTTTGGTCTTTGTAGCTTTTTTAGAAATCATCTTTATTATAGGTGGTCACGAGAAGGAGATGGATGGGACACCCCACTATCAAATGTCTATTCAAATTATTGTACCTTCTGCACCTTGTCGAGTCACTCTCTTATTGTTGACCCTTATATGAGGGGACAGCATCAGGCATGGAAGGGGACAAGGTAAATGCTATTTAGCCTTTCTCGTTTTAACAAGATAAGATAGATCCTGAGCTTCGCCCTCCACGATCTGTCTAAATTAATAAGAGTTGCAAAATTATTATTTACCTCAATGTATGCATTGAAGAATCCAAACGGAATCGTCTGCCCGCATGCTTATTTGAACAAACAATGTATGAATTTAATATCATAATACAAGCACACAGAATGAGAGAAGACACAAGATGTATTCACGATTCTTGACAGTATTTGCCAACTTCAAGAGATATAATCAGCACTCTTTCCTTGATTGAAGTGCCCAAAAACAAACTAACCCCGAAAGAGGCGTCCAACAAAACATAAGCAAATTTCATTTCAATAGCAAAACTGAAAATTGCTGACGGACCCCCATTTTTGCCCAACTATAAATCAACTTGTTTTATCATCCATCATCGGTTTGTTTCCAGGGTGAAGCAAAAATATCTCAGGCAGGACCTCCACATGCTAAAGGTCAATAAGAGATAGACAGAGTGGGGACGCTTCATTAAAAAGTGTCTTGTCAAATTATTGCATCTAGTGGCCTGAGTAACGTGCATTGCTTTTTTCCAGTGACAAAGCTCCATCAGATGAGAACGCATGTGGACCTCATTTTTTGCACGAATGGTTCAATCATGGGATTTTCGTGACTGCATTTTGGGAAATATTAACTTTCTTGACGGCGTTATAGAAAACGAGAGTATAGGCTAAGAGCTTTGAGTTTTATTTGTCAATTCATTCCCTATTTAGCCTTTCTCGTTTTACTGTTGTATATATTGAATAGCAATTTTTTGTAATGTTTTATATACTGAGATAATAGACTTGGGTTACCTTAGATCTGTTTATACAATTAATGTTTGGACCGTTGGTTGAAAACTTTCACAAATATATCGACAAAAAACCCCTCGAATCAACCCTTGAAGTGAAAAAAGAAAAAATAAACTCAGTTCTTAAGGAAAAATAAGTTATTTAAATTTTTTGCTGACCATAATTGTTAGATTAGAATGTCAAATTACTCCTAACTTTGCGTATTTTAAATTTCTATATAAAAATATTATGACTAATTAAAGTGATTAGGTGCTTTCTCTCTAGGATTAAATTGATAAAGACCTTTGCATTTATAAGGAATGAATTATTTAAAGAAATTACCACATAAAGTAAGTATTTTCTATAATCCGCAGATATAGGCATGGAGACTTGTTTCCCTGGGTAATTCATGAAATATCCTGCAAACCCCATTAATTCGTTAAGATTAGGCTTTTGGCTAGCAAAAATGGCTCTACCTTGAAGCAATTTTCACATAGCTTGTGGGATGCAAAGGGGGGATATCTTGTTCCAAAACTAGAAATTCCTAACAACCCAATCAATTGCACTAATTTTTTTGATTAAACATAATATTTTTATTGCAAATATGTGTAAATATGTGAATTTTGCATTCTGTATTTCTTTTTAAATGAAATGCTAACATAAATTTATCATGTTGTTGATACTCAATAATTGCAAAAAGGAGATGTTAAGAAAGTGTAATATTTTATTGTAAAGGAAAATTGTATTTTGCATTCTGAATAATTTCTTAAGAAAAGAGAATCTCTAGTTACCTAGTATGGTTTTGCTTCTTTCGGCGATTGATTTGCATAAATTCAACATGGATGGAAAATCCATTGCGATGTTCTTAAAAAAAGGCTATTCACATATTTACATCTTAATGGTTAGGGAGTAAGGGTGAACTAGGCCGATTCGA
Organism: Corymbia citriodora subsp. variegata; assembly: GCA_014858505.1. Classification (NCBI taxonomy): domain Eukaryota; kingdom Viridiplantae; phylum Streptophyta; class Magnoliopsida; order Myrtales; family Myrtaceae; genus Corymbia; species Corymbia citriodora. The sequence continues at coordinate 37,813,047 of CM026417.1, read as the reverse complement.
TGGAGAACCGAATTGAACCAATCTTACTCAACCAATTTCAAGTCCATTTACACTAAGACTTTCGTTGAGATTGATTCGATTCCCTGTACAAATTTGAGTTTGATTCCCTCCTCTTAGCCTTGAACTAGTTAGTCTACTTAGGAAGACTGGTTCATAGTTAGAACAGTTTTTTATCAGTTTCAAGGCTGGTTCTCGTGTAAAATCAACCAGCTTTGAATTGGTTTAAAACCAAACCCTTCAAATCTTTTAATGGAGAACTTTTGCAAAAAACTAAGGTTGAACGTTCCAACATAAACATGCCATTATGGTGTCCTAATTAGAACTTTTGCAAAAATAGTAAATATGAAAGAGCAATTTAATAAAAAATGATATAGAGAAAAAAAGTAGGTCAGTTCTTGAGCTGACCTTAGAACTCATTGATGCGGTTCCAGGCTGGTTCCAGGCTAGTTCCAGCTGGTTCTAGGGTGGACCAGTGAAATAAATGCGGCAATTTTCCTTGACAGCTACCCTTTTTGCACCAATAAAAGATTTTATCTTTTTTTTTTTTAGTCAGAAGTTTTATCTCATTTTTACCGAGGGCACCAATCTCTCTCCCCCTCTACCGCCACAAGGGAAATTGCTACTTTTCTTAAATCATTTTTTCATAGTTAAAGTTTGGTGGTGGATAGTGAAGTTGGACACACCGATGCGTCTTTGGTGTCAGATGGCAGTTGTCTTAGCCGAAACGTGAAGTCCTTTTCTACACTCTTCCTCTGCACTTGCAGTGTATAATAATTGGGATAGTACGATGATTTAATGACAAAAAAAGTATAATGATTTTTCTTATGAACATGAAGCCTTTTTACCGAGGGTGAGAAAAGAAATACACGACGGGTCTTAATGCTTAAGTATTATTTTTTCCTTTCTCAGTCCGTCGGATTTTGGTTCTTCAGGTGTCGAGAATCTCCAGATTTTGGAGATAGAAACAATACAACATTCGTCGGAACATTTGAATTTCTGCAAAGATTCAACAATTCAGTGCCTTAGCAAAGATCCAAACCAAATCTTAGTTTAAGCCTTAGCTTAACACCAGTCAATTTCTTGGAGTTCAAAAATGGGCGATTCTCTGCATTATTGTTCCTTTGCTGGACCAGTCACCACTACCGATGTCCTTTCTCCATCCTTTTCTCCGCCTTAATAGACAGAGAAGGGTGGTATCCATCCTATCATCCTTTGCCACCGCTCATGTGCCACCGCTAATGTAATTAGTCCCGATCCATCCATTCATCCTTTCCACCTCCGGTAATGGACAAACGCTAATTAAATCCTAGTCTTAGACCCCGCTCTTTGCTCGGATCAATGAAATCAAATTTAAAATATAAAATTAACATTATAATTAAGCAAATTGTTAGATTGAAATATCAATTGTAATTGTCACTTTAGGTGTAACTTCAATAGGATTGTTGGATGAGAACTGCAAAAAAATATTAAACTTTTTCTGTTCTTGTTTTTTTGAAATACTGCTACTCCGTACATGACAAAATTACTGCATAAACGATTGTGAGCCACAATTGACATTGCTTCGCGGCCTCTCATTCTGATTCTAGTTGTCACAAATGCTTAGGTCTGTTTGGAGTTTTTTACTTCAAACATTTACTTATCCAGATATTGCAGCAGTCACAAATTGATTTTCAAAGTCTTCATAACTATACAGTTATGGACAAGTAAATTAATTTTTTTATTATTTACCTAATTATTTTCATTTTCAATTTTTTTGAGCAAAAGCAAAATGCATAAAATATTACTTACAAAATGCAAACAAATAGAATAAGTTAAGTATAGAAGTCGACAAAAATGATGATGGAATGTCGTCGCTCTTGTATATTACCAATTCATGAAAATTATTCTAAACAACATTTTCAAATGAATATAGATCTACGGAAAAAAAATGATTAGAAAGTTATTGACAAAGTAGGTCCCAAGGTCTTCTCTTAAAGCATATTTACGGTGAAACATCATCTCTCCCGTAAGAAGATAGAAGTAGAAATATAAGTGAAATTTAATAAAGTGATTTTCTTGGACAACTACTGTTTTTGCAAGACAAAAAATTGAATTTTTTTTCACCGACAGCTTAGATCTCTCGTATCATTTTTGGAGGGTCCAAGTTCGGTATTGGGAAAGTGAAGATGGACACACTGATAAGTAGCACGACATGGTCCTTGGTGTCAGATGCCAGCTGTATTACCAATGACATTGAAGTCTTGAAGTGGTTTTCACACTTTTCCTCTCCACTGAATTTTAATGGCGGGACAGTATAATGATTTATTTTCAGAACAGCAAGCCTTTTTACTGAGGGGCCGAACTCCAAATTTATTTAAATAATGCGCTACAATAATGTCTTTGTTTTAATTTGAGGCGATAAAGAGAAATATGTGACGAGCCCTATGAGCATCACCTTTTCGTTTTGTAGTGAGCCACGTTTTGGTTCTTGCATGATGATCTTTAGATTTTAGTGATGGAAACACAGCAACATTTTTCTGAAATATTTGATAATCAGCAGCTGAGATTCATGACAAGAGATCCAACGATTTAAAACTTTAACAAAGCCACAAACAAGGAAGAAAGAGGAGATTGGTGCAAATTATTAGAAATATCTAGGTTATTTCCTAAACCATCGAGAGAGAATGAATCAAATTAAATCCTAGCCTTCTATTTCTCTATGTCGCCATCTTCAGTAATTTTACGATTTTATCAACACTGTCTTTAATAATTTCATCTTTAGAGAAAATATCCTAAATATTTTTAGAAGTTATCTAAATATCTCTAGCATAGATGATGGAGCTTGGCAACTTAACTTTAGTTTAGGCCTAAACTCAGCACCGGTCGATTTTTTGACTGTAAAAAGTGATGATTTTCTGCATTATCGTTCCTTTGCTTGAATAGTGATCATCCGGTCTCTATACTACGTACCACCGTTAATGCACATTGTCCGCGCGAGTACTTGCCTCCTTGGGTCTTTGCAGCTTTTTCAGAAATCATCTTTATTATAGGTGGTCGCCAGAGGGAGATAGATGGGACACCCCATTATCAAATGTCTATTCAAATTATTGTACCTTCTGGACCTTGTTTGGCCACGCTCTTATTATTGACCCTTATACGAGAGCACAGCGTAAGACGAGGACAAGGTAAATGCTATTTAGCCTTTCTTTTTTTAACAAGATGCGATGGATCCTTAGCTTCGCCCCTTTTACGATCTGTCTAAATTAGTAAGAGTTGCAAATTATCATTTCCCTCAATGTATGGCTTGAAGAATCCAAACGGAATTGTCTGCCCTCATGCTTATTTGAACAAGGAATGTATGAATATAAATTTAATATCATAATATAAGCATATATAATGAGAGAAGACGCAAGATGTATTCACGATTCTTGACAGTATTTGTCAATTTCAAGAGTTATGATAAGCATTCTTTGCTTGGTCAGGCAGCTAAGCTAAAGCCCCCAATTACCAAATCTCTAGCTCTAACACTTGACTCAAACAAAAGGGTCCGACAATACGCAGAGTCTCCAGGTCCAAAATCGAGAGTCCATGGCTAAATGTACCAAATAGCAGCGAATCCAAGCAAAGTCGCAACCCCCACACCAGCAAGCAAGGCGACCCTTCTGAAACAGAAAAACTACCACGGAAGTACACAAAAAGAAACTCACCACGAAAGAGGCACACAACAAAACAGAAGCAAATTTCATTTCAACAGCGAAACTGAAAATTGCTGACGGAACACCGTTGTTGCCCAACTATAAATCAACTTGGTTTATCATCGATCATTGATTTATTTCCGCATTGTAGCAAAAATATCTTGGGCGTGATGGTCCACATGCTAAAGGTCAATTAGAGATAGAGAGAGTGGGGACACTCCATTAAATGATGTCTCGTGAAATTATTGCATCTTGTAGCCTGAGCAACGTGCATTGCTTTTTTCTACTTTCAGAGCTCTACCGGAAGAGAATACATGTGGACCCCATTTTTTGCATGAATGGTTCAATCTTGGGATTTTGGTAATAATAAGTCATGGCTGCTTTTTTGGGAAATAATAATTTTCTTGAAGATGTCAGAGAAAACGAGAGTATGGATTAAGAGCTCTGAATGTTATTTATCAATTCATTCCCTACTTAAGTTTGCCAGTAAATTTCCTAATTATTACCGTATAGAAACTTCATTCATGTCATAAAATATGCATTGGTTGATATTCTCCTTCTAATTCCATAATCAATTGGAAACTTCTATCTCTATTGACTTTAACTTTTATAATACCATAAAATTAAAAATTAAGAAAACACTTGATAAATTGTAAAATGGTCATATGTACATAACGTGTGTGTGAATAATTTTTTACAATGTTCTACCTATTGACAATTAAACTTGGGCTACCTTGGACCCTTATATCTAATTAATGGATATGATAGAGCAATAAAATAAAAAAAGAAAGAAAAAGAGATAGGCCAGTTTCCAGGTTGACTCTAGAACTAGCCGATGTGATTGTAAGCTGTCACAAGGTTGACCACTTCAATTCATGATTTTAAAAATAAGGAATCAATTTTACTGATTAGGCTCCAAGTTTTTGTTTTGAAACATATCTATCTTGAAACATCATCCCTAATAAGAAGATGCAAATAGAAATATAAGTGAAATAAAAATAGTGAATTTCTTTGACAGCTACTGCTCTTGCAAGATAAAAAGTTCAATTTTATTTTCGGCAACGGCTTTGATTTCTCGTGTCATTTTTTTAGATTCAAAGTTTGGTACCGGTGAGTGAAGATGGACACACTGATGATAAGTTATGCAACATGGTCCTTGGTGTCAGATGCCAGTTGTATAACCGATGACTTGAAGTCCTTTTCACACTCTTCCTCTTCGGTGAATATTAATGGCAGGACAGTATTATGATTTCTTTTTAGAATAGCTAGCTTTTTTACTAAAGGATCAAACTCCAGATTTATTTAAGTAAATGGGCTACGATAATGTCTCTGTTGTTTTAATTCAAGGATGATAATAGAAAAAAATGTGATGAGTCTTTATATTGAGCATTACATTTTCGTTTTGTAGTAAGCCAGATTTTGGTTCTTGACATGATGATCATTAGATTATGGTGATGGAATATTTGTCTTTTTTTTGGGAATATTTGATTATCAACGGCTGAGATTCAATAGCAGAGATCCAACGATCTAGAACTTTAACAAAGACACAAACCATGAGGAAGAAAGAGGAGATTGTTGCATACCGTTAAAGATATTTAGGATATTTTTTAAGTCATCAAAAGAGAATGAATTAATTTAAATCTTGACCTTTTATTCCTTTATACCATTATCTTTAGTCAACTCATTTTCAGTTACTTCTCAATTTTGTCAACATTGTCTTTGTTCATTTCATTTCATTGTCGAGAAAAAAATTCTAAATATCTCTAAAAAATATCTAAATATCACTAAAATTGATTATGGACTTAACCTTTAGTTTAGGCCTAAACTAAGAACTGGTCGATTTCTTGACAGTAAAAATTGATGATTTTTTGCATTATTGTTCCTTTGCTTGAACAGTGACCACCAATAGTATCTGGTGTCCATCCTATCTTCCGAGGCTAATGCACGGATATTGATTGTCCACAATAACTCGCATACTTTGGCCTTTATAGCTTTTTCAGAAAGAATCTCTAGTAAAGGTGGTCACTCGAGGACGACAGATGGGACACCCCACCATCAAAATGGTTATTCGAATTATTGTACCTTCTGGACCTGTTTTAGTCACCCTCTTATAGTGCACATGGTAATATGTCTATTTTCGAAAATAATTTATATTTAAAAATAATTATTTTTAATTTTATTTTTGAAAATAATTTATGAATATTTGAAGATATTTAGTAATTGTGCAAAAATTTTATTTTCGAAATAAAAATATATTTGATAAAACTTTAAATTTGGTGAGCTCAGTTTCGTAGATTTGGGCGAGGCCAAGGTGAAGGCCGACCTCGCCTAGGCAACGCAAGGTCAGTCTGGCCTGGCCTGAAGATTTCTGAAAAATCTTCACTTTTTTGATTGTCAAAAGTGAAGATTTTCTGCATTATCGTTCCTTTGCTTGAACAGTGACCATCCGATCTCCACCCTATGTACCACCGCTAATGCACAAACATTGGTTGTCCGCGAGTACTCGCATCCTTTGGTCTTTGCAGCTTTTTCAGAAATCATCTTTATTATAGGTGGTCACGGGAGGGAGATAGATGGGACACCCCACTATCAAATGTACATTCAAATTATTGTACCTTCTGGACCTGTTTTAATCACTCTCTTATTGTTGACCCTGATATGAGGGGACAGCTTCATGCATGGCCGGGGACAGGTAGATGCTCTCTAGGCTTTCTTTTTCTAACAAGATCTGGTGGATCCTTAGCTTCGCCCTCAACGACCTGTCTAAGTTAATAAGAGTTGCGAGATTATTATTTCCCTCAATGTATGCTTTGAAGAATCCAAACGGAATCGTCTGTCCGCCTGCTTATTTGGACAAGCAATGTATGAATATGAATTTAATATCATAATATAAGCAGGCAAAATGAGAGAAGGCACAAGATGTATTCACAATTCTTGATAATATTTGTCGATTTCAAGAATTATAATCAGTATTCTTTGCTTGATCTAGTGGCTAAGCTAAAACCCCAAATCACCAAATCTCTAGCTCTAACGCTTGACTTAAACAAAAGGGTCTGACGGTATGCAGAGTCTCCAGGTTCAAAATCGAGAATCCATGGCTGAATCTACCAAATAGCAGTGAATCCAAGCAAAGCTGCAACCCATCTGAAACAAAAAACTCCCACTCAGAAGTACCAAAAACAAACTGACCACGAAGAGTCACCCAACAAAACAGAAGCAAATTTCATTTCAATAGCAAAACTAAAAATTGTTGACGGACCCCCATTGTTGCCCAACTATAAGTCAACTTGGTTTATCATCTATCATTGGTTTATTTCCACGTTGTAGCAAAAATATCTTGGGCGGGATGCTCCACATGCTAAAAGTCAGTCAAAGATATACAGAGTGGGGACACCCCATTAAAAAATGTCTTGTCAATTATTGCATCTTGGGGCCTGGGCAACGTGCATTTGCATTTTTCTAGTGACAGAGCTCCGTCAGAGGAGAACATATGTGGACCTCATATTTGCGTGAACGGTTCAATCATGGGATTTTCGTGGCTGCATGTACATCGAACACTTATACCCTCATCAACGAGTTTTTGGTGCGTAGAGATTGAGAACTTTTTTATCAAATCACGACTAGACACAGTTTGATCCATGTTCAGGACAGGGCCTAGTCCATGATCCAAACACCTGCCCATGTTGGCGACTGGGCCTAACTTTGATCCATGACCGGAACATTCTTTACTCCTCTATATATATTGTTAGGACACTTTTCTGTTCTTCAGATTAATATTTCTTTCATCCCCACTATTTGAGTAGCCCATATTGCTATTTTTTGAAGCATGAACATGCCCTTGTCGATGTTCAATTGAGTTCATGCAAGTATTGAGTAGCCTTCAGAATGTTCCCAATTTAATTGTAATGCATGCTTTGCATTTTTGTACGATTGTATGTCAACATGATATCTCCAAAGCACTATTATTGGATATCATTGCTCGAAACTCGAAAGAGAAGTTTGAGACATCTTTTTCATATCTTCTCAAGAAACTCCTTGGAATTAATTCTCCATTATAAAAAAAAAAATTAAAAAAAGCTACTAGTCCATGACCCTTAACTCCATCATAGTCGAACCAAAAGTGCAAAAAGAAAACTCAATATATATTCCATAACATGGATGATAGATCCATTTCCACAAGCAGTATCTTTCAGTTCAGCATAAGAGTGGATGGAATTTCAGTAATGATTGCTTCATTAACAAGAATAAAGCTGGAGAATCCTGTATCCTTTTCTCTATGATTAGTGAGATGATGATATAGAAACAGAGGTGGTTTAGCAAGATGAGATTGTCATGCCATATTCAACTGTTGACATCAAGATCCCATGGTCGAGATGTTTTGCCATCCAACAATTGACATCAGTTTTCTTTTATCCGACGGCTTAGCTCATGCACGTTTCTTTGCCGCCCAAACAAGCACGGCCCTTAAAAGGCCCCTTGCCTTGTTATATCAAATTTTGTCTGTTAATCTATGCATCTGTGGTCTTACTTTTCTTTTCAAAATAGTGATTTTCAACATATGTTGTAGATACCTGAACCACAATGGGCTTCGCATCCTATGAGATATTCATATAATTGAAGTATGAAAAAGGAAAAACGAAAACATTATTAATGTTTTGTAGTGCATCTATTAATGTTTCCATATACGAGTTTGATTATCAAACTAGGAAAAAAACACGCTACCAAGTTTAGCCTTATCGCTAACATAAATTTTGTAAAAATATGAGCCAACAAACCATGAGTAAGTATGAACTAATTGAAATTTTCAAGCAATGCAATCAAATCCCATTGAACACATCTTCCCTATCAATGAGCTAAAATATGCAGGCATTTCCTACACACAAATGAGTATCTCTTGCAAATGCAGGCCAACCGGCAAAGAAGAACATCTGAGTTTCAGGTTATCTGGAGAGCTTAAGTGGCCACCTGAATACATAAGAGTTCCCTTTTTCTTGTATTCTTGAATATGTTGCCTGGCGAATTGACCGGGAACATGCTGCACATGGGTAGACGTTTGAACAACCAATGTATGGTGAAAGGAGGACAATAATGTAAGCATGCGCTCTTGGAAGGAAAGCAAACAAGGCCATATTTGCGAGTTTCAGGAGCTTTATTAGTCAACAGTCTTAAGAGGCTAATGAAAGCCATCGATTTTAACCCACAATGTAAAAAGCATTTTCAAACAAATTACGGCCTTTAATTGCCATTTTAGATTAGTACTCGATTCAAGTGACTATCCATCCTTTCACTAAGATAGTTATCGAGCAGCTTGTCGAGGATATTAAAGTGAATGGATAGTCCTGACCTAGTTATAGTCTTTGCTATCGTTTTTTCTTCTTTTTTTCCTAATTCGACGTTACTCCACCGTTGGGATACCCCACAATCACTCCAAGGAAACTAGCACGTCATATTGTTCCCAATACAAACCAAATCAACCAGGGAAAACACAATACTAAAGCACGATTAGATAGAGATCGTAATTGAACTTGAGATACGATAGTGATGGATTTTAGGCTCGAGATTGTTCCATTTTCTTAAAATGAGACTGTTGTATCACCGGTTTGAAGGAGGGATGCTTCAAATCAAACCGTTGGCCCAGGAGTAGTGAGAGGTACTAAAGCAGTAGGATCATGAAATACAGCTTAGAAGGGTTCGTTCCGCATTTAGACTATTTGTTCCAACTTGGAACTAAAAGGAGAACTTTAAAAGACATTATTGGTGGGAATGTTTCTTTAATTGACTATAGAGATCTTTAGCATAGAACTCATGTCATGCCATAACCAGCCTAAAGTTTCACATAAACAATGTAAATCAAGTTTCTACTTGCTCTACTGAAAATGTAGACTTTGAAGATGGTATCATCCCTATCAATTAGCTCGAACACACAGGCAATTTCCACATGCAAGCGAGTTCCTCTCACAAATGTGATCCAACCAGAAGAGAGCATCGCCCTATGTGGATAGCTCCTAAGCTTCACTGGCCATAATCTGTCTGAATGTTGGAGAGTTGTGATTTCCTTGAATTTCATAATGTGCTGCATTATGAACCTACAAGGGACATCCTGCCCACACATGTTTGAACAACCCGTGCTTGGTAAAGAAAGACTGGGCAAGCAAGCAAAATGTAGATTGATATGGCAGTAGTTACTCCAAGTAGCTTTGTCTCTAGGTTTCGCTTTTGCTCTAGCGCTCGCAAGAGAAGAAGGTTCCTCCACTGCTCCTTTTCAAACTTGTCTTCTTTTCTAAACTACGTCTTATTCTTTTGCCTACTCGGTTACTGAATACATTCATGATGACATGTCAGCCGCCACATATGCTATTAAAGTTGCGTGTGACCGTGTGATCCATTTTAGAGTCCGTGTTATTTTTTGTAAAATGGATAAAGTTCATGTTTTTTTTTAAATTATAAAATTCGGCTTGAAAAGAAGGTTAAATCTTGATTTCCAAAATAGGTATTATTAAATTGGGAAAGTTTCAAATTAAAGCCTAAAAGCCTAAAATGACTTAAAGTGAATTTTATCTCGGATGAAGATATAAAGTGGCCAGCCAGTGTCAAAGAAGGGCCTCAACTTAAAAGCCGCCCAAACCTTACTTACTATTAGGGGCATTTTCGTCCAAGAACTTTCTTTTCTTTTTTCGTTTTTTTTCCTCTTTCTGTTTTCTTTCTTCGTTTTATTGCTTCATCTTGCTCATGTGTTCCTTCTTCACTTTGCATCACCTCCGTTTCAGACACCTGACATATGAGAAGTTTTGCAGTTCGCAACTGCAAACTGCGTGCTTCAGTTTTGCATTTACAATCCGCCTTAGGGAGTTCAATCCGGCGTCTCCTCGCCGAGACCCACTAGAGACCCGTGGACAAGAATCTGAGTTCGAGCATAGACGAGAACGAGGATGGCGAGCTAATGGCTTACACCTCCGAGCCTCATCATGCTCGATCAAGACCCCGAGGTCTGAGGCGCAAATCGAGCACGAGGGTTACATCTCGACCCACCCCCGTGCTCGATTAGGGCTCGAATCGCCCTCCATCTTTCGAGGAGGTTGCTGGAATTGCTATTGAGGGCGGTGGCAAACGTGGCTGAGGGCGTCGATGGCGAGGATGGACTTTTGAGATGGTGATCTGCGGAACGAAGAACATGGAGGGCTGAAGATGATGAAGGAAAAAAGAAAAAAGAAAAAGAGAGAAAAAGAGAGAAAAGAAATTAGGAAAAAGAAAAAAGAATAAAAGAAACTTTTGGACGAAAAGTAAATGAGGTTTGGCTAGCATGTGAGCGGAGGCCTTTATTTGAAACTACATTTGATATTTTATGCCATTATTTGAGATTAATTTTTTTTTGGTCAGAATTATTAGAGATTAGTTAGCTGGGTTTTTATTTGAGACAAATTTCACTTTTGGTCATTTTTTGAGAGAATTAATTCACTCATGTCCTTATTTGAATTTTTTTTTCTATTAGATTCAACTTGCTTCACATACATTGGATCTAGAAACGAGTTCACAAGGAAAAGGAGGAGTGCCAAATTAACAATTTTTTTTTTGGTCAATAATGCCCATTTAGAATGTAATTTTGAATTTGAAAATCGACTAATTTTAGAAAGGGCGTGAAATGATATTTCATTTAGGGAAAAATATTTCTAAGGAACCTATGAATGGATGCAATTACGCTTGTTAAACAATTAATTTAGGAGATGATCGAGCTTTCAATGCACTAATTTTAGCATCGTGGCCCTTATCAAATTTGGTGAGGACACCACCCTTGTAGCCTAGGCGAGGGCGGCCCTCGCCAAAGGGTTGACCCCCTACCAGACTTAGTGAGGGCGGCCCTCGGCCAAGCAACCGCCCTCGTCGGCCCTCGCTTGTGGCCAGTCATCAGTCATGGTCGATACTGGCCATAGTTCAAAGAAAAATAAAGGAAAAAAATAAGAAAAAAGAAATTTTTTTAAAAATGATAAAAAATCGAAAGATTATTAAAAAAATTTCACATCAGTGTCAACAATACCACATAGGATGATTGACGTCTATGTTATCGATTTCTAACCTAAATTGGCCCGATTGACTGAATTGGTACAAATGTAAAAATGTTTAAGACTAAGTTAATCTAATTAAAATATTTATGACTCATTTGGTGCCAAGGCAATTATGACTTTTTTGGTACTTTTCCCTGACTTTGAACACAATGCCATCCCTACCAATGAGCTCAAACACATACACATCTTGATGTAGACAAGCTTTCTCTCCCGAACATGGGTCGACAGCCATGGATGTTTGCTGCAAAAAATTGTGCTGGTAGACCCTAAGCTGCCCCAGTCAGGATTTGCCTAAATACCTAAGAGCCATAATTGGCCGGTTCTTCTAAATGTATCTCTTTACGAATTCGCAAGTAACACTCTGCCAATGCAAGTATTTTGCAAACCAATATACGGTGAAGAATGGAATAAATACAACCAAACCCCAAAGAGAAAAGGCAAACAAAATGTGAATTCATGATGGTATTTGCTAGTTTCAGCAGTTTCAGTTGGTAGTCTTTATTGGCTAATGGAAGTCTTCAATCCCAACTCGGCTATATGAAGCCAAAATGCCTCTACAATAGTTGTAGACAATTTTTGAACTCCCATGGCAACGCTTCAAGGGTCGCCACCGCTGATCGTCTCTACCATATCCCCTCGGTTTGAAGGCAGCAGTTATCTTCTTTCGGTATACCCGAATAGTTTAAAAGAAAAAGAAAATACGATATCTTCTATTAAAATGTGTAATCTTGTGAGTCCATAAACTAAAGAAAAGGAAAATTGCTAAATCACACCCAGGTTCCTAATGCTTATGAAAACAGAACATAGGACGAACTATGATAGTGCATGAGCAATCGCCAGATCTTAGTACCGTGACTGCAAAAACCATCAGTCGAAGCTTCCCACAAATCGACATTTTCAGTCGCCGCCATGAGAAGGGAAGGCTGGTGTCGTTCTTTGTCCGAAGGATAATGGAATGGACAATACAGTGCCCGAGCGCTCCGAATTTAGGGGCTTTTGTCAACAGAGCAAAGCGTCGAATCGGGACTCTAATCTAAGCGTTAGGGTGCTTTCTGCATTACATTGTCAAGTGCTTTTCGACTGTCCATTCATAACTGCCTATGTCACGGCTGGAACTGAATTCCAGATTGCAGCGGTGGCAGATGATGAGGACAGAGAGAATTGAGGGTGATCTTATGACGGTTCCAGAAAGAAACGGCAGCACTGTGGATTGTTCAGCTTCTAACCTGCGTAAAAAATGCAGCTTCGACATTAGCAGGGAATTGCTCTTTAATGTCTCATCAGATTCCAATCTTCGTCGGAGAAAGACTCTCCAAAAGTGACCTCAATCAAACGCCCGCATGTCTGCTTAAAGATTCGAATTTAGGGCTTTCGTCCACGCCGAAAAAGCCCCAAATCCAAACTCCAGTCGATGCTCGACCTTCATGGTGAAGATCCAAGCGGCCTTGTTTCAAATCGAGGTCTCGATTTGTGAAGTGCTCTCGATAATCAATTTTTCTGGAGCAATGATGAATAACGCGCACTTTCTTTCATAGTTCAGTAGAACAATATTGTTGTTTTCTTCAATCATCTCTTCTCTTGCCTTAACCTGTACACGCCACCATGCGTTTTCATTCCATCCTCGCTTTGCTTCTCTCTCTCTCTCTCTAGACGTGGCGTCACCCTCTCTCTCTCTCTTCACGGCTTCGAGCGGATCCACCTGGAGCGACCTTCGAGGGGGACGTCCATGGCGACGTCGTAATTGTACCTGAGAAATCGGGAAGACGATGAAGACGAAGAAGAAGAAGCAGCAGCCAAAATGGAGCTTGTCATCACTCACTTCTCCGCGAACCGCTGCTGCTCACGCTTCTCCGCCGCCGAGAAGAACGACTCCAGCTCCCCTCACGACGGCGCGTCCGCCGCCACGGGAGGCCTCCGTTCGCCCGATGGCTTCATCGTCACCGATTTGGCCTGACAGGGGGTGGCTTCTCTGCTGCGCCTGGAGACGATCAGCGGAAAGTTAGTCAGCGCGGAAGACAAGCGAAACTTGTCAGGTTCGGAGTCGAGTTAAATAGAATCGAAGAAAGCAAACGCAAAGGGAGGAGGGAATTGTCGAGTTACCTGAGATCGCCGTTGCATGTCGACGCTTCGGTTTGGGAACTCTCCGCCTACGATTGCACCGTTGGAGATCTTCAGTTAATTTTAGTAACGGAGGTCTCAAAACGGCCGGAATTCTCTCTCTCGTGAACGCCCGCAGACGATGAATTAGAGAGAGAGAGAGAGCTTGAAATTCACCTGTTGCTGTTGATCGACGATAGCGTCGAGCTTCTCCTTCGCACAGTCGATGGACTCCTTGTCCCTCCTCGCCGAGAAACGAGGCGGTTTGGACGGACCGGAGCTCGAGCTCGAAGCGAAGTTGCTAGACACGATCTCTCCAGACTCCTCCCAGGAGTCTGAATATGAAAGCAGAAGAGGCAGTTCACCCTGGCGCTCCTCTGACCATAGCTCGAACGACTCTTCGCAGGCATAGGCGAGCCTCCTCCGCTTAGACACGGTCGTCGGGCTCGAAGCTCCGGCAAGCTCAGCTCGCTTGAGCCATTCCGCCGAGCGGTGGTCTTCCGTTGCAGCGCACACTTCCGAGAGATACTTGGAGACGAAACGCTCCAAGATGGGGAAGTCAAAGGCCGCTTCAGCAAAAACTGCAAGCCGAGTAGTACCGTTTCTTCTGATCCAACTGTGTCCGACTCATAGGACCCGCTGAATGTTCACTGACGGATGGTGTTATTACTTTATTTTTTAAGCCCTGAGGTCAAGAACATTTGGATACCTGCTGACCATGAGTTCTGGAAATTTATGGCGATTCAGTTTATAATTATTATAAGGTTCATTGTTGTTCTATTGATGTCATTCATCCAGTTTGTAAGGCGAAAAGGAGAAAGACTAGCCCTCTTATTGGAACTTCCTTTTGTGTTATTGCTGGATGGCAAGATTTATCATTTATTCACCTTTCCTTGAATCTATATGTATTGATCTCTAGAAACCATTGCATACTTCATGAAAACAGAGGTGGCACAGGACATTCTTTCTTTCCTTTTCGGGGACCACCTCATTGGTGACAGATATTACTTGAAGGAATATACTGAAGTCTCTGTTAGATCAACTCTCTGTGCTACACGAGTTCAATATATACCTTGTCGAATAAAGACGTGTACCCAGAATTTTGGAAGATGCAATTTGCCTGTGTAATGTTCACTAGTCTCTCCAAAAAACATCAGGAAATACATCACCATTCGATTACATGCAGCAGAAGGTTTGCTTTCTCTGATCTGATTAACTAAACAAAACGTAGTGAAGCAGAGATTTTTCTGTAGGCACACCAGAGTTCACGCCTATGTCTCGACATTCCTTCTGAAAGTGGAGAATTTGAGTTCAATATTATCAATTCTAACAAGCTCGAACACACAGACATCTCCTTTCTTTAGAGAAGTTCATCTTTGAAATGCACCCCAACCGGCTAAGTGCTTACCCGAGCCATTTTGTGGATAGTATCGGAGCTTCACTTGCCATGATCTGTCTGAATATTTAAGAGTTGCTGTTTGCATTTTTCCACTGATGCGTCGCTTTAATACCCCACCTGGGATAGTATGCGGAGTTGATTTTGGATCAACAAATGATCAAAGAGTAAGAACATAAAAGGTATGATGACTAACGCAAGTAATGTTAACCAGAACATATATAAAATCTCATAGGCAAACCCAAATCATGTAGGAATACGATGGTACCTTGCGAGAAGGTAATAGATTTCATTCCTGTCCAAATTTTGCACATAAGAACTATTATCTCAAGATCTTTTCTTACCACATTTTGCTTCAATAGAGTATTTGACCGGACAACTACTTTGAAGGAAGGATACTGTGTCTCGTGCTTATTGGCTGCTTTGAGAGCTTTAGTTACCCGCGAATGTTTAGAACCATGAGAAGCCGGCATGGCGGTGCTCACCCAACCCAAATTAGTCAGGCAGAGAGCATAAGAAAAAATGATACAAAGCATATGCATTACTAATAGGCTAAGGTTTGCAGACCTAAATCTTGTTGCAGAAGCTTCGCTCCTTGATCAGTTCGGAAGCCTTTCGATTTGGAACCCAATGCGAGTCCAATTGCGTGGGAAATAGTAGCATCATTGACATAACTAACCGAATCAGATTTCATCACCTTGGAAGGCTTGTGATGATATGGTTTTAGATGCAATTCATCCTACTCTTTTCTCTTCAGCGAGAAATCATCTAGACTTTGAAGTCCGACTGAGAGATTAAAGTGATCATCAGCGTCTCCTATTCTAGGAGGGACAAATTCAACAGTGGCAAGGTTCTTGCTTTCAGCATTCATCAGCGGATAATCTATCTCAAAGTGCTTTTGTCAAATATGAGCATGTGAAAATCTGAGTCCTCTACGTATTTGAAGACTAAAAAGTGGCCCTCACAAATAGAGTAATGCTTCATAACTTCCTTCCATCCCCTCGATAAATAAACCATATCATCCCATTTTTCCAACTCCACCCTCCAACTTCCACCGTTTGGAACCCTTAAACACACCGTTTTGGGAAGATTCTTGCCATACTTTCTCACAAACCTCTTCGGAATACCCTAGTTTTATAACACATAAAGTCACCTTAAACAGTAAACAAGCAGTGTCGGATATATTTTAGCATTGATTGACTTGAAAGAAAAGGCGAATGTGTAGTACGCTTCAGCCTTCTGAGCCTTGGTAGGTCGAAAAGAATTTTTAAGAAAAGAACTTACAAGCCTTCTGGTTTGAACTGTTTGAGAGAGTACGATCTTGAAGAAATGAGGCGTCTCCAGTGCAAAACTTCGCCGGTTTTCTTCATCTTCTCTCCGGCGACAAGTCATCCCTTGAACACAAGATGGGTTATAGGTTGTAACATCTGAATACAACCTCGTTTTGTGGGAGCCAACTTTATTAAATGAAGCATTCAATTGGAGAAGACATCCGTTTCTGGGATAACAGCTAGCTTTGGGAAGCTGTTCATCTTCTCTGCAGATGTTAACGGTTGACAACTGCTAGCTTAGCTAGCAGTACGATGAAGAAAGGTTGATGAACAAGTGAATGCTTTAGGAAGCTCTTTAAGAAGAGCACCTTGGGACTCGAACGCATTAAAAGCAGGACGATGTGTTACTTGATCAAAATTATATCGAGAATAATGTCAAAGATGCCGAGACTTAGAGATACAAAGACCGGAATCAAAAGACTTAATTTAGAAAGTGACATGTAAATTTTTTATTGAATTTTTGAGTATGACACATTTATATATCGAGTTCCTATGGAATCTCTAGTATTATTCTTGCATTAATAAGTAATCAGTATGACCATTGCCCCCCTTGATATCGAGCTCCTATTAGAAGACTTGACCAATGAGTGAGGTGATTTAGGTATTAGGCGTGAAAACTCTCTTCCAAAGACTTGCCATTGATCAAATAATTAAGGGTTAATTCCAAAGAAAACTCAACACTAATGCACCTATTATAAATTTACTCCAAATTATTTTTTATCCCCAAAAACTCTAAACTAGTTTACCTGTAACAATTTACCCTCTATTAGTTTCCGTTAAAATTTACTATCATATTGGTAAGTTGAATGACACGTGGTATTTGACGGGTATACCAATTTGGAGTTTTACCTTTTGTTTTTCATAGGAGTATCAGTTTATGCATAGTATTAATCTAATTTAATGGAAACTAATTGAGGTAATTTTATCATGAATATATCATTTTGGAATTTTTGGTAATCAAAGCATTATTTTGAGATAAATTTGTCACATACATATCAGTTTAAAGTTTTTCGTGATATTAATTCAATAATTATTTTACTTCAATGGGGGTCTAATTGGGTCTAGCTTTGCGTGCTGAGCCAAAGGAGGGAATTGCTTGTCTTGGCCCATTCATTTGCACTTGTGGCTGGGCGGTTGGGCGGATCTTGACAGAGTATGCCGTGAGGCCTAACACCACCTCTAGGTGTTAGAGATTATTAGGGTAAAAGCAAAGATACTTCACTCAGACTCGACCGGTATCTATTGGAGATATGATTGAAGATTTGGAGGATATTCATTGTAATTAGATCATGGATTGATTGATTTTGTAGAATAGGAAATTGAGATCTTTTATATTACTTTTCCTAAATTCATTTTTCTTCATTGCACTATAAATTGATACTTATGCATGTACATTGGATATCAATATACACAATACAACAAATTTCTCCAATTTCTTTAGTTTTCTGACAGGATCCATCACGTTTAAGTTTGTCAACCTATTATTTCCTCTGTCAAGTCCAGATTAATCTAGGAATTTAATAATATTATTGCTGGGAGAGTCTTACTAGTCTTAGTTCTAGGATACCTGCTGCAAACTGAAATGGAAATTAGACATTGGATACATGCTGCAAACTGAAAAACTTTAGCGTTCGGACATTCCTTGGCTGTGAGTCCGCATTTTTATGACGATCATATTTAAATTTTTTTCAGCTAATATTTAGGTAACATTCATGATTCTTTTGTTCAACTTCATTCATTGTTATATAAGTTGAAAAGGTGAAACACTTGTCCTCTTATGGAACTTCCTCCTTCAATGTCAGTGATGGCTTTTAAGATTCATCCTTTTTATGTCAGTTAAGTGATCACTAGAATTTAATCCGAATCTACTTGTGTATTGGTCACTAGAGAGCATTATCGTTTCACAAAAAATGATGAAATATCCTTCGAGAATATAGATGAATTGACAAAAATTGTGAATAGTCCTTTATTGATTTTGGATAAGAAAACAAGAAATTGAAAGGTACAAAGTCTGGAGGCAGTCATGGCTTTCAGCCATGTAAATGTAAGGAAATATAAATTGTAGGAAAGTAAAAATAAAAATAAAAAAGCACTGAGTTCTGATTGATTGAGGGGGGGTGTTTACGATAAATACATTTGTGGTGTTTATAACTATATACATATGGTTAAATGACTATTGAATTTGAATAAACAAGTAACATCCTAATCCTATCCGCAACTACAAAATTATACTGCAATATCCTATATTAAGCAACAATTATCTATAAGAAGTTATAAAATAACCATCCGGTGGTTATGTTCTAGTGCCAATTCATCATTATCGCCTTCAAGTTCAAGCACCTAGCAAAATCTGCAATGGCTGTTGATGCTTTCATCGACTGGTGAAGGTTTTCATAGATAACTCATATTTGCTGTCGATGATTATATTAGAGAGTTGTCAATTGTTTATCAAACTGTTGAATGACTTGGTTTGTTATTTGTTGATAATAATCAGAAGTTTATCATTTTTATATGTCATCATATGCCTCATTTTAAAAGAATTGAATGATTTATCGAGTATTCAACTTGAGATGTGTTACCATCAAAAAGAAGAAAAAGACATAACAGAGTGTATGCCCGTGCGAACATGACTATAATTGGAATAAACAAGTAACATCCTAATTATATATATATATATATATATATATATATATATATATATATATATATAATGTCAAATGCTCTTATGATCCTAAGCTAGTCTATCCAAGAAAATAATTGCAAAACGTAGTCTTGGTTGCTCCAATTATACTTGATGATAAATGTATTTCAAAGTGTATGCCCGTGCGAACATCATCATCATCGACAACTTCCATTTTGGGCAAGATGAATTTGCCATCTTTGACTTTGAGGCCGATTTCCCACGACTGGCGTTCGGCAACCGATATTCTATCTCGGTTGCGCTTTTATAGAATATGAGTACATGGAAAATGAGTCGGCCATTTGGGCCATCACAAATGGAATGAGGCTCTACATATTTGCTCCAACCCTTCGATAACCAAACCATGTCATCCCATGCTTGCAACACCAAACTGGCCAAATCCCACCTTTGGAACCCTTAGAAGCACCCTTTTCGCAAGATTCTCCCAATACTTTCTGAATAACTTTTTCGGCATTCCCTGCAGATAAAGGACGAGACAACGATTCTTAAGGATTTGTTCCTTTGGGTCAACAAGAACGTTTGGTGATATCCACAACAGGTGCAACAAACAGGAGTGCTTTGTGACTCTGTAGGATTGTGTCGCACAGGATGATCTTGATGAAGCGTCTCTAGCACAAAGCTGCTCCAGCGACGGCGAGTCATCCTTGGACCAATGCTTGGAAGAGGAGAAGTTGGTGAAAGCAATTAGATATATGGATGGACTCGATCTTTGGTAGAGACGAAGCTGCCTTAATGTGAAGCATTTGCCTTTTGCTCTCTTTTCTTGAATCTTGCGAAGCGATTGGTGGGAAAAGTGCAATTGAGAACATGATTTTGTGGTAATCTAAGCAGATAAAACAATTATTGGTAGCATTTTAGATTCTGAAAAGGGTCTAATTCCGGTTCTTGAGGCTGAATAGATTGTGATGCTAACCAGTGAGACAATGAACAATGCCCCAAAACAGGGACGGTTCTTGCGGTTAATATGCTAATCAAAAACTTCTTGGTGTTATGCAACCAGCTTGCACTCGCGCTGCAGCGGATAGAAGCGGCTGGCAGGCGCGTGCTGGTGTACCTCCGAGGGCATGAAGGAAGAGGCATAGATTTGAGCACAATGACACTGTGGAATCAAATATGGAGCTTGGATTGCCCACTGACCCTACAGAGTACGGAATTGGTGCTCCCGTATTTCTTCCTTAAGTCGGAAGCTTCACTGATGTAAGTGGTCCTACAAAATTTAGCTTCCCAATGGGGTTGATTCATGGCCGTTGTCATTATGCTTTGTGGAATTGAGAGGGATTAGTAAACTAGTATCATTAATCCGACATTAAAGGTAGTTGAATTTCAGTAACTGCTTCAGAGGTTGTAATCATATGTAGGAGGAAGCTGGTGACTCAAGCAGAGCTTCAAATCCTCATTTCAAAGAGGCGAGATCAAATTAACTTAAAGAATCACTCCATCATCAGACTTTTCATGGTATTTGACGCATTTGTTTCAGTGCTTAACATATTGGCTACAGCAGATGTGGCGTGACCTCAGAGTCAGAACCATGAAGCTGATGACAAACAATCCGTCAAAGTATTTGGGGGCTTAAAGGTTATGGCTTGGCTATTGCTGGGAGAGTCCCTCTGATAATTCTCATAACAAAGGAGAACAAGAGATACTTGGAGACAAACGCTCCAAGATGGGGCACGTCTATGGAGCGAAAGTCAATGGCCACTTCAGCAATCTCATCAGCAAAAATGGCAAGCTGAGCAGTACTGTTTCTTCTGATCCAGCTGTGTCTGACTCGGAGGAGCCATTGGATAGTTCCACTGCTAATGGTTTATTTGGGGGGACAAAAGCAAGTTCGCCGTCAGATGGTGCTATTACTTTTTATCTTTAGAGCCCATGGTCAAGAACATTGGGATACCTGCTGAGCATGAGTTCTGGAAATTTGACGGCAATTCAGTTTTATAATCATTATAAGATCCATTATTGTTCTATTGATGTCCTTCATCTATTTTGTTAGGCGAAAAGGTAAAAGACTAGCCCTCTTATTGAAACTTCCTCGTGTTATCGATGGCTTTCAAGGTTAATCCCTAAATCAACTTTCTCTGGAATCTATCTATATTGATATCTAGAAATCATTGCATATTTCAAGATGCCAGAGTTGGTGCAGGACATTCTTTCTTTCCTTTTCTGTGACCACCTCGATGGTGAAAGAAATTACTTCAAGAAATATAATAAAGTCTATTACCGATCAACTCCCCACAATGGCAATAGATGAGGATTGCTTATGACCTTTTATATTAGAGGTCAGATGCCGTACATGAGTTTGATTTATACTTGTTCCAATGAAGATGCAATATACAAAAGAGGTTGGAAAGTAGGCACACAAGTACCTGGAATTTTGGAAGATGCAATGTCCATGTGTAATAATGTTCATTACTCTCCAAAAACATAGGAAATACATAACCATTCAATTACTTGCAGCAGAAAGGTTTGCTTTCTTTGATCTGATTAACTAAACAAAACATAGCAAAGCAGAGATTTTTCTGTAGGCATACCAAAGTTTACGCCTAAGACTTGATATTCCTTCTGAAAATGGAGACTTTGAGTTCGATATTATCAACTAGCTCGAACACAGAGACAACTCCCATAACAAAAGAGAACCAGAGATACTTGGAGATGAAACGCTCCAAGATGGGGCACATAAATGGAGCAGACGTCAATTGCTGCTTCAGCAATCTCATCAGCAAAAAAATGGCAAGCCGAGCATTACGTTTCTTCTGATCCAGCTGTGTCTGACTCATAGGAGTTGCTGGATAGTTCGACTACTGATGATTTTTTTCTTTTCCAACCGCGTGGCGCGGGGGGGGGGGGGGTTGGTGAAGGAAGAGGATAGGGATACAAGCAAGTTCACCGACAAATGGTGTTTTTACTTTATTTTTTAACCCCCAGGGTCAAGAACATTCGGATACCTGCTGACAATGAGTTCTGGAAAAAAAATTTTGGCTATTCAGTTTTATAATTATTATAAGACTCATTATTGTTCTATTCATGTCATTCATCCATTTTGTAAGGCGAAAAGGAAAAAAACTACCCTCTTATTGGAACTTCCTTTTGTGCTATTGATGGACAGCAACATTTATCCTTTATTCTCCTTTCCTTGAATCTATATTGTATTGATCTCCAGAGACCATTGCATATTTCATAAAACAGAGTTGGTGCTGTGCATTCTTTCTTTCGTTTTCTGTGACCGCCTCACAGGTGACAAATATTGCTTGAAGGAATAGACTTAAAGTCTCTGTTATAGATCAACATAAGGATTGCCTTTGACCTTTTATTTTATCGAACCCATGCTCCGCTCCGCATGAATTCAATTTATTCTTTGTCAAACAAAGGATGCAAAATGCACACGTTCCTGGAATTTTGGAAGATGCAGTGTCCGGGTGTAATGATGTTCGCTACTCTCCAGAAAACAGCAGGAAATACATCACCATTCTATTACTTGCAGCAGAAAGTTTTGCTTTCTTTGATCTGATTAACAAAACAAAACATAGTGAAGCAGAGATTTTTCTGTAGGCATACCTGAAGAGTTTACACCTAAGTCTTGACATTCCTTCTGAAAATGGAGACTTCGAGTTCGATAGTATCAATTCCAACAAGCTCGAAGACAGACATCTCCTTCCTTTAGAAATGAGGTGCCTCTATCGCAAAACTTTGCCGGCTGCTGTTCATCTTCCCTCTGACTGCCAAAAGTCACCCCCTGAGCACAATTTGTGTAGTAAGTCGTGATGTCTGATCATAAACTAGTTTGGTGGCTTTATATGAGCCGACTTAATTAAATGAAACGTCAAACTGGAGAAGATGTTTATTTAAGGGATGAAAAGTTACAAAAAACAAATGAATGCTGGAGGAAGCTCATTAAGAAAAACAAATAGGGAATAGAATTGACAAAACGGTGGACAATCTGATAGATGATCGAAATTGCATCAAGAATAATGTCAGAGGTACTGAGGCTGAAATCGGTAGAATGGATTTACAAAATGATGTGAAATAAGTATGACCATCGCCATTAGATATTCAGCCCACTAGTTAGAAGACTTGACCACTGAGCTAAAGAAGAAAATTGTTTGCTCCCTGCGACTTGGTGGACCTCGGCAGACTATGCCGTGAGGCCAAACACCTCCGCTAAATGTTGGAGATAATAAGGGCAAAAGAAAAGATACTTCACTCAAACTCAACTGGTCGTATCTATCATGTTTAAGCTAGTCAATCTTTATTTCCTTCGTTGAGTTCAGATTAGCATTAGATTATATTAACTGAGAGATTCTCTAGCAATTCCTATAACTAAGAATTGAAGGTAAAACACCGGGTACCACGTTCCTCACCAATGCTCTTTCGCTCCTTCTTCCTTCTCTGGGTTAGCCCTTTCTAGGAGAATTCTTCTTTATTTTAAAGTAAAAAAATCGAGTTCTTTTCCCTATGGGGCGTCAACTCTTACGTAAAGTTCTTGCTGCGGCAATTCATAAATAGGAGAAGGTTTTTAGAATTGAAGGTCAAACACCAGGTACCTACTACAAACCGAAGATCTTTAGCATTTGGAAATTCCTTAGACGCGAGTCCCATACTTTTAAGGCGGTTAATTTTAAGTTTTTCCAGCTAATATTTAGGTAAGGTTCATGATTAATTTGCTCAATTTTATTCACTCTTTTCTACGTGGTCATTGGGAAGGACTGCACGACATCTAATTCTAAACACTTATGACTTAATCACACTTTTTTGAAATTTAGAACTTGATTGTTCATTAAGCAAAATGTTTAAGATCTTTTAAAGCAAGTTCCTCAAAAAAGAAGAAGAAAAGAACGGATCAACATGTTCATTCGTATGAATAACAAGAGAGTTGAAGGAAAAAAGAAAGGAAATGAGATGTTTCGCTAAGTCATGAAAAATGAGGAGGGTGTGATCTAGGCAGTTATGCTGTGGTTGCAAAGAGTGAGAAAATCATGCCGTCGCCTATTTATCCATCACCAACAGCTAACCCCCTTCTTTTGCAAAACGGCGATTCTCTTAATGAGAAAGAGAGGAAATTGGAAATAGAATCGATACCTCAATAGAGATTTTCATCATCTCAACTTTTGACTGTGCCTCGATAGCTTCTAGATCTCTGTCCTTGCAGCATCTGCCCTTCCCTTTATCAGTGACTGGACAAGTTAAAAAGATGAAAAGTTTAGAACTCAAGATGCTTTGGGTGTCGGACAATTTAAGAAGCAAAGGCAAGAGAGAAACAAATGGATGAGAATGATATTAATTGGATCTTACCAATTTTATGTGCATTTATTTATGCTGATAATTTTTGTATGGTTGTATTGAGATCACCCTCCCAGTTCCGTGGCCATTTGTACTTGAACAGTGTCGCATATCGTAGTTCTGGTGTGCTTATCGTACCCTTACAAAAGATTTTCATTTTCGGGCACTCTTCCACTTCTATTGAATACATGGATGGAAACTCGAAGATGCAACTTGTGGCGGAGGAGAAGCACTCTAGACTTGGCAAATTTTGGAGTACCAAAATTCTTAGCTTCCCAAGAGAAATCACTTTTCCTTCTCCGTTTCCATCATTTGCCACTACTTCTTTCATTCTTTCACATCCAATTATAGTCATCTCAGTAAGATACACCAAATTTGTAATTGCTGAAATTGTCACTAGATGCACCAATCCAGATGAATTCTTTATCTCTAACTCCGTCAAATTTTTGAAGGATGATGCTGCTGGAAATATTGTTGTCAAACCAGGACAATCCCAAACCTCAAATTTGCTAATACTCTGAAGAATTTTCGCCACCAAACAACCTTCTCTCCAAACACGCTTTAGGTTGCGTAGCTTGCTTAACTTGAGTTCTTTCAAATTTTGAAGCATCGAATGTTTTCCCTCGTCAAGAAGTCCTTCATCAGGGAATATATCTTCAAAAGAACCACAAAAGATCTCAAGGCTTTGTAGGTTCTTAAATCTTTGTAGGAGGACTATGGAAGGAAAGATGGCATTTTCATCATGAAAACATGCCAATGTTAGTGCTTTTGGCTTGCCAAAGAAGTCATCAGAAAATTTTCCGTTATGTATTGTCTGAATATCCTTGTCGACTAACAAAAGTCTCTTTAACGTGGGAAAGCCCTACAAAATTTCCAATACAATGAGAGACGTAAATTCCACGGGGTTTGACAATATATCGTGGGCTCTTAAAGGTGAACTTAAGTCGGTTAACTCCCATGGAAGGGGGCCCTGTTTTTATATTTCATTAATTTCTAGAGCCCAGCATATAAGTGTCAAGCTTCTGAAGTTGAGCTACTACAAAATGCAAACTATAAACAAATGCTCCACTATGGCCATCCGTCGACCAAGGTAGGCCTTGCGCTCATATTATAATAGAAAGGGAAAGAGCTATACTAGCATAGGAATGATCAAACAAACGAATGAAAATTAAGTTTACCTAGAAAACATCAAGATAAAGATGGCCATCTTGCTGTGATTTGAAAAGAGATTGCTAAATATCAGTGCTTGATTTTCAATTTATTCCATAGGAAATTCACATTTTTTATTCACATCAAAATATTTAAGAGAATTTTTAAGTAAAGGTCGTATGGTAATCACCCCAACCAAATTTCATGTTCTATTAAAAATATCTATCTTGTCAACAAAAATATATAGTTCCTTGAAATTTCAGGTGACAAGATGTGCTCACAGTGTTACTAAAAACATTTTGGGTGTCCACAAATGAAAAGTGTGCTTAAAGATGTTAGAAATATCTAATGTTGTCAACGGACTGATATGTAAATGGGTTCATGTTTACTATATTATCATAATGTGACATGACTATGCTATGCACATGAGTTATAATGGGTGAATAAAAGAATGAAGAAGAAAGAGGAGTTGTAATTATACCCTCTCAAACAAGAAGTGTGCTTCATGATCTGAAAGGTCGTGTTGATCGCCTCTTTGAGCCCACTTGTTCATAGATGCCACAAAGGACAACATGTTCAATTTGTCACAGTGGGTCACTCGCACTTCCTCCAATAATGACCAATTCAAAGTGGGCAAGTTAGGGCAGAAGCTCTTGAGTTGTGGCATATCATGGAACACCAGAGAAGTCAATTGTGGGAAAAGAAATTGAGCAATACTAGAATTTGAAATGTCATCTCCACTCGCGACTATTTCCTCAAGCCCGCATGACTCCACTTGAAGATTTTCAAGTTGGGTTAGACTTGTAGCCACCCAATGCGGAAATAGATTTTCAAGGCTCTTACAATTCTCAACCTTCACCTTCCATAAATGTTCAAAAGTGAGAGTATCTTGAGAATTGTCGGTCCATATTTTGCTTAAACTATCCATGTGGGAGAGGACCATCCACCGAAGCTGAGGAAATTGTACCTGCCATATTGGAAAAATGACACAATAAGTTTGATTACATTGATTGATGACCTTAAATGAAGGAATTTCCAAACTTCCATTCCTCTAACAAATCATAACATTCTAGAACTTGTTAGTGACACAATAAGGGGGGGTCGCTTGATGTTTTCATTTCAATTGACTGGTGACTAAGGTCGATTATATTACATTGGAACAAGCATGAAATTAGGTGCGACAAAATAAATGACCTTATTGTTT
Organism: Corymbia citriodora subsp. variegata; assembly: GCA_014858505.1. Classification (NCBI taxonomy): domain Eukaryota; kingdom Viridiplantae; phylum Streptophyta; class Magnoliopsida; order Myrtales; family Myrtaceae; genus Corymbia; species Corymbia citriodora. The sequence goes on along the minus strand of CM026417.1, from coordinate 37,786,161 downwards.
GTACCACCTGTTAATACTCATGCATAAAAAAGATAGGAAAACATTTTTCAATGGATTACGACCCAAATAACACAATGATGACCTCAAATACCACATGAATACTTTTGCAATTTCCTAGAAATTTCATATGACATTAAATTTTAAGGCAAGTTTTTTACACAAGGATTATTAGGCAAATGCATTTAGTCTTCATGAACAAATGAAACATGTTATGCCAAAATAGACTGTGATACGAAAAAAATGAGATCATTGCATGAGCTACTATGAATTGTTCATTTAAGAGCCCGTATGGAGGAATTTTCATTTCATTATGGCAAAATTTATTAAATTACAACATTCTACAATCTAAATTACCAAATGCATATCTCCGCAATTCCCTAAGTCCACAGACCACAGAAAAAGACAAACTTGTCATACAAGTATCAAATGGTCCACCAAGATATTCGCCTTAGTCAAATGATCCCTATGAGCACATTATGTTCCTTTGTAGTAAATCAAGGATGTTTTGAGCTCTTATGACTAGTCTCCTGAGAAGCGGGTATTGACTTTTTTTTTGTGGTTTCAATAAAATTAACGCAAATACTGACTTATCATTACCAAAAAAAAAAAAAGATAACTATTTCCATACTTCTCTAAATATATTAATTTTCTAAATTAAGAATAATGATGAGTTTTTGAAATATTTAAAAAAAAAGTGGGGGATACCTTATATTTGACAAATAAATGAAGTCACTGCCAAAAAAATCCGGCGACTAGTTTCATACTTCTCTATCTATTAGTATTCTAAAATGAGTATTATGATGGTCTTTTGAAGTATTATAATAATGTGGGCATATGACAACTCATAAACAACGTATTAATGAAATTAGAAATAAATGCATAACTAGTAGTAACTATCGTTAAAAAGTACCCAAAAAAAAGTGTGAATGCTAATTATGATGAAACGTTTCACTCACACATAACAATAAATAAACAATTTTTTTTTTAAAAAGCATTATAATAAGAAAAAACTCAAGCATTTCCTCCATCTAAAAAGAAAGCAACAGTTACAGGTTAGCCACGACATATTACAGTGTTTTAACTATATTGTCCCTTGTGTGGCCCACCTCTTGGCATTATTCTCCTTCTTTTTTATTTTTTTTTCTTTTTCTTTTCCTTTTCCTTTTCTTAGCTCATGAGTCTCAATTTCCTTCTTCTTATCTTTCCCTTATTATTCCCTCTTTTTCCATTTTTCACTTTAGACAGGCCTTCTAAGCACTTGTAGACTCTAAAAGGAGGATTGATGGAAGAGAGATCAAGCTAAAAGTCCCAAAACTTCGATTAAAAGACGAAGCACTAAGAAGTGAATACGTAGAACTCAAGCTGGCAATCGCATTCATAGAACCAAAAGGAAAAGGACCGCCACATGACATTTATCAATTGCTAGCTCCTATAAATAGATAACTAGAATCCCATTGAAGTAGCTTGCAAGCACTGGGTTTAATGACTACAAGGGAGATCGGCGTCGCAGGACTCCGATACACATCATCGAACAATATGAGGATGTTTATGATTCTCGATCATGAGTCGTCTCCTTACTAAATCCCGATATTGGGACTCCACTCTCGTCCTCTCCAAGTGGCTCTCTAGCGAAGCTCACTTCCGCTCGTTCCCTCTCATTGGCAAGAATGTGATTGACCTCGGCCGAGCTCCTAAGCTCAAAAAGGCTCAGCTTGGGGCCAGCTGTGTCATCCTCACCGATGTCACGCTAATCCTCCCAAGTTGAGGGGGAACGTGGAAGCGAAAGGCGGAGGGGAATGAGTGGAGGTGAGGGGGGGAATGAGTGGAGGTGAGGGGGGTGACGTGGGGATCAAAGGAGTTAGCAAAGGGAATCGAGGAGAGTTGGATGTCATGTTGATGAGCACATGTTCTTAGACACAAAGGAGGTGACGGAGTTGCGAAGACGTTGGGGGTTGTGCAAAGAGAGTGTCCCTCTTTGTTTCCAAATTGCTTAAATGTAGCTGATAATAAATGTAGCTAATAATGAAGTTGCAAAAGGTGAAGAGCAGACAATAATGCCAACAGGTTCAGTTGACATTTTCCGTCATTTTGCTCTTCCTTTAAAGCTTTTTGCCAGGTACTCACATGAAGCATTTGAGTGTTTTTGAGAAAAAAAATGGGAGAGAACGAGACACCAAAGGCATGTTTGAAGCAAAAAAATGGAAAAGATAAAAAAGGACGAGAGAAACGTTATCTAAAGGACACTAAAGGCATGAAAAGATAAAGAAGGATGGGAAAAGTGGGACCCGTGAGGAAAGAGAATTAGAAAAAGAAGAAGAAGCAAATAATGCTAATATGGTCAAAATATTATGATAGGGAGTGTTTAAGCCAAATAAAGAGCAAAAAAAGCATGGTCCTAGTTAAAACATGTAAAGTATATGTAACAAAAAAGGAGTGACAAAAAAAAGGTGACCTTAATAGTTGGTATGTATTTATTGCCTTTTTTAAGAAATGATGAAAATAAAAACATATTTGGTAAAGATATCAGCTTGTGTTCACTAAACTCAATGAAAATAAATTTGAGAATTGATTTTTATTCTTCGAAAAATTAGATGTTCGTGTGTGCATGTATTTCCTTATTATTCTACTTCGACAACAACCTCTCCTGAATTCAATTTATAATCAATAGTACAGTCAACATTGACTTTTAATTGGCTTATTTGACATTTAATACTGGCAATGCCTTCTCCCTGTAATTTTTGGAAAGTTGCCGTGATGATTTCTTGGAAAATTCCCCCAATTTGAATTAAAAAAGAAAGTTTCTTGCAATTGGCTTATAAGGTATCCATCCTTTGATTTATTTGCTTCAAGTTGAACATACAATTGGGTGTCAGTTGACCTTCTTTGAGAAAACTAATTCTTGAATTGGATTTTAGTGATTGGGAACATTTCAATTTAATTAATTTGTGAATGGGTTTACTATAATAGAGTTTTAGTTGGTATTGACACCTAACCACAATATCTTATGGCTTGTAATTGGTAACTAATTTCTTATCATTGTTTGATATTTTGTGTTGAGGATTTCGGTGCAAAAACAAATGAAAAGAAAAAAGTAGATGTTGCATTGCACTAGAACTGAAATTGTTTCTTGTAACGCACACAAAGTACCATTCTACTTCCAAATTTCAATAACTGGCATTCAATTGGTACTTCCATTTGACAAGATGGATTAATTTAAAATCAAAAGCATTGGTTTAAGAAAAAGAAGACTGACCTGAGGAGTGAAAAGAGAAGGAGTTCGGTGGTCAATCTCTATCAAAGATTGCCAAGTCAAACTTCTCATCTTGGGGCAGTGGGCAATGGTCAGGTACTTCATTTTGGGACAATCCAGCATAAAATTCTTCCCCAAGAGGAAACTAGTCAAACTAGACAAGCATTCCAATTTCACTAAATAAAGATTCGGGAATGTAATCTTTTCCACTGTGCTTCCCTGCCCTTCTTCCTCTGCGATCACTCTTTCCATCTTACCACACTTCTCTATTTCCATTCTACCTAGATTGACCAAACACCAAGCCATCGATGGAGTGAAAGCATGTCTCAAGTTGCTACAATTGTAAAGTGTGAGACAATTTATACTATTGAAGCGCAATCTTCCTTGAAAATCGTTGCTCCATAGTTGCCTCAAATTTGGTAGATTGACCAAGTCTAGATACCGTAACATAGGTAGCACCCGAGTACTTTCCACAGCCTCCAGCCCTTCAAGATCGAATATTTCTTCTAGTAACTCGCAATTGCACACTTGCAATGTTTTTACATTGTGTAAAAGAAGCATCAATTTGGATGGAATAGCATTATTAAATGATGAACATTTATCCACCATTAGTGATTCTAATTGCCAAGATAACTTGATGGGATTAAGTTTGCTATGCCATTTTCCAATCAACTCAGGGAACTCAGACAGCTGTATAAACTTTACTCCGGCAATTGTAGCCTGTTGGAGAAAACATCATTAAATGTAAACTTTCAGTTAGCAAATAGAAATTACTCTATTGGTGATGAAGACCATCCAATTGCATAGAATTTGATAAACAACTCATACCATTTCTTCAAACATATTCTGGATAGTGCTGTCGAGGTTTCCCTTCCAAAACCAAGCTTCTGTTGATACTCGTACTCTCTCCAACTTTGGTGCCTCTATTGGACCCCCAGAGAAGAATTTCATGTTGGGACATCCACTCACAACGACATCTTCCAAGAGAGAGAACTTCAAAGTGTATTTAGTTGAGCTGAAACATCTCAACCCTATCAACCCGTCAAGCTCCATATATTTCAATTGATTGAAAGCCACCGTAAGCCCCTCTTCACCTCCCATGTCACAAATGATTTCTGTCAACATTTTACAGTTACTTATCCTCAATTTTGTGAGTTCCACCAAATTTCCAGCTATTGTTGGTGCGAACATAGTGGACAACTCATCACAGCATGACACATCTAGAGTCTTGAGGTGTCGAAAAAATCTTGAAAAGGGTAATATTAATTTTTGCTCATGACTTGGGCCTTCTCTGGCTTCCATAATAATGCTCAGCTCTTCAAGATGCGATTTGCTTACGATTAGCTCTTCCAAATTGGTTAAACTCTGAACAAAATGAGATGTGGATATTGCAGATTCCTTCGAGAAATGATGAAGCTTGAGAACTTTAAGCTTGCAAAACAATTCTTTGTCATGAAAATGCCCATGCCATATATCCATCTGTTTAGATAAATCCAATTGTAACTCTTGCAGATTTGGGAATGCACCCTAAGAAATTAGTCAAATCAAAATAAAAAACCAGATTAGTTTAAAAAGTATTCATGTATCATGATATAAGTCTTTCATATCATGCACAACAACTCCATTTTAAGATGTTGAGTCTCATGTGATTCAACAGAATGAAATGCAACCTCATGTAATAGACATTATCGCCAATCCTTGATATTTGACTTGCACCCATATTTGAACTCAAGTGAATCCCTACATTCCCAATTCTATAGATACATATCTTGTGAAAATAACTTCTTCATCAATTATAATCACAATCGCACAAATTTCAGAGATTGATGTTGACAGAAACATCACATCTTTTCATTTTAAGCATAAACTTAGTCATCTCTACAAAGTCCAAATTAGATAACACACTTGCACCTTGGTAAGATCACACCACATGCCACATATTTTAAATCTTCATGGTACTTAAGAGAGAGCTTAATCATCAGAATTAGCCTAATTTTTTTTAAATCAACAATTATACATTACATGAGATGTCGACATGAAGGTTGATTCAATATTCGAAGAATACACGATATTTCCATGTTGCAATAAATCTATGGATTCAAGGAGAGTTGTATAGTTTACATCTTCATATGTATAGCAACTTGTATGAGATTATTGGGAGTGACCTTAATCATTATTTCCAATATTGACCATCGAATTTGTGTTCCCAAGGTTAACCTTGGGAACACGTCCCTGGAAACTAGTCCTTCCTTCTCAATGAGTTCCACAATGCCACATTCATAGATCTCCAACTCCTCAAGTTGAGTTGAATGCATTGCTACTAAGGCTAGAAATAGAGAGTCAAGGCTTTTGCATTTGAAAATGGTAATAGAATGAAGACATTGGAATTTGTCCTGACTGTGGAGTTTCTCATCCCATACACACTTTAGCTCTGGTAATCCATCTAACTTCAACTTTTTTAACGGAAAATGAGCAACGGGATGTCCATCTAGAGGACTCAATGGCTGATTTTTGAAAACAACTTCAAGCAAACCACTTGATCCTACCTCCAAACTTTCCAGGTTCCTGAGCCGTCCAAGAATGCAAGAGGGAACAATGTTCACTAGCTTATTGCATTCATAAACATTAAGTGATTTTAGTTTGTGGAAAGACTCTGCAACAACTTGATTGTCCCATAATATCTCAATATTAGCCATGCCACTAAGGTATATTGTCTCCAAGCTGGGAAACGCAACTTGCAGTATTCCCTCACGAAATTAGTGATTTTGTTAGATTACAAGTTCATGAAATTCCATTACATATAGAAGAGCTAGGTCGAGGAGTGCTACCATTAGAAAGAAAACTATAGAGAGATTGAGATTAAAAAGGTGAATAATCACCCGTCGAAAGGTGTAGTACAAAATTAGCTACTCGCACTAACCTTGAAATCAAATTATGAGTTTCTTAATTGTGGTAAAGAAATATTACTAGATGCAATGAAACACATGGAAGAAGCGGTGGTCCTAACAATCTTGGTCTATCAATTGTGGTCGTCTTATTAGATGACTGCGCATGACCGGGCATCCTCATCTTGCAAAGGTCGTACCAAAGATTGGACAGAACACACAAAACAATGGGATGAACAAAGCTTTTTTGTTTATGTTTTAACATGTATTAATCTCCCCATATTTTCAAAGGACAGTTCAAAAGTCAATATGAAATATTTGAAAACAAAAAATGGACGATATTACTTAACCTTGGAGGGCCATGGTTTTGGCATGGTTGGTTGTGTAGCTTCTCCACGTCAACTATGCTACTTCAATAAAGTAATTGCGATTGATCTGTCCACACTAACAATTTTCCTTTTTTTCATTTTACCAAAATTAGTTTCATGTTTCATTTTGGACAAGTCTAACTTCAAAATTAGTGTATTAATCCCCAGCTGTCTTTGTTAGCCCATGTGGTTTCCATTAATTTTACTAATTTGCTAAATTTAAACATGTGCGATACAAATAATATTACAATTTATTAAGTTATAATCTTTAATCTTTGAAATATAAGCGAAATATATCTAGGACATCATTACTTCCTGTTAAAGTCAATATCAATTATTTTTACGCAAGATTATATCACTTTAAACTAATTAAAAAGTCAGGCTAAAACAAAACAATGAAAAACAAGGTTGCTTAGGTCAGAATGAACAAATCTTACATACATTATTTTTTACTTGAAAGAACTCAATATACTTAATTGATTGAATTTTCCTTTTAAGATTCATTACTTTTCTACCATGTTGGATGATCCAATAGTTAGATAACAGTTGTTTTGTGAAATGTATTGTATTTCTCTAACAAGAGTTTCATAAAAATGGTCACAATTAGTAGAAACTAAATTGCCTAGTTTTGCATTTAAGATAGAATCGGGACTTTGGGGGTATGATTAATCCAAGAGTAGGAGCTCCCTTCCATGGGGAAAAAATTGTAAAAAGAAAAAAAAAAAGAAGATCTAGTAAGTGTAAATGAAGTCAAGTGATCGTATTAAAGGCCCTCCATCTCTAGCCTCTTGAACCTGACCACTTGCTTTCCTCTCAATTTCTTACTATTGCTTTCCAGCACATGCTTGCGATGTCCAAGTTGTACATGTGAAATTGCTGAGAATTTTCAGTTTTCTTGTGAAAATAAAAAAAAAGCTTTTGGAAACCGTACATGTATCATAAGAGATGTTCAATCATATTAATGGAAACTATTTTAAAAGAAATAATGAGTAAGAAATTGTAACTCTTACATGTTTGCAACTCTGAATACTTATGCTTGTATGCTAGTCTTTCTTTTTTCAAAAAAAATTTCTCAAACGTAATTCTACAATAATTGTCTCTCTCACCTCCATTTAATTGATCAGCAAAAAAGAGACGTTTCTTTTCTAGATTCAATTGCAAGAGGAACTACAACCTTCGAAAAAAGGCTGAATATCCATGGAAATATAAGAAGAAAAAGAATTCTAAGTTTATAACAAGAAGGTGGGACCCCTATCGATGAAAACATAGGCGGCCGTGGGTGAGCACGTGAAGTTTCTGTGAGCAAGAGAAGTGAACGAAGGAGTGACCGAAGCAAAGCCTCGAGTCCTTCTAAATAGGTTTAGCTAGCAAGAGGGAGAGCTTGCAGAACCTCAAAAGAGCGAGGAAGAAGAGAGAGAGAGGAGCCACCAAAAAATCTTCACATAGAAGCGCTTCTCTCGAAGAGACGACCAATCTGTCGTCCGTACTCCACCATTTGTTGGTGGCCGCCGTCCCTGACCTCTGTGAAATTGACTGAAGCCAGATCATGCTTACTCATGGTGCCAGTCATCCATGGTTGGAGTCTCAAATCCGCCTCTATTTTTCTGACGACGATTTGCGATTAGTTGCGCCGTGTTAGACCTCTATACTTTTCCCCTCAAGCATGTGTGCTTCGTTTTGTTGGAGATTTTCTGTATGTGATTGTTGATCTAGAAGGAAAATTCGTTTCAATAGAGGATGGGCGTTGGATTGTAGTGGCCATCAGCGCAAGTCCTCGTTGGCGAAGATCCGCGGCAGACGGCGGTGATCGGCGTCGATGAAAGACCGACGGCGGGGAACGATTTGGTAGCCATTGGAGCTTCGGCTGGAGCTTGGTCGAAGGGTTAGAGCTTCGGTGAAGAAAGCGTCATGAGGAAGAAGAGGACGTGAGGAAGGGGATAAAGGATAGAAAAAAGAATGATTAAAAAAGAGACTACGAAAAATTGAAAAAAATAAAAAAATTCAGTTGTAATCTTGACCGGATCAAATCTGGGCAATCAAATCGGGTCAATGGGTCAGGTCGGATCCAAGACGTGATGAAGGTTCAATTGGTTTGTGGGCCAATTTTGATAATATTGGACCAGGCCTTTATCCCTACCCAATTTCACACCAAATGGTCCGGGTCAAAGTGTCGGACCGCATCAGAGGACCTGGACCGGAGTCATTTTTTGAATTCAAAGTCATAAAAAATATTAAAATGAAAGTCGTAAAAATTCTTAAAAATTTCAGAAAATCAAGAAAAATATTTTAAAAATTCTGAAAGTTAATAAAATATTATAAAATAGAAAATCCATAAAAATTCGGAAAATTAGGAAAATTTCAGAAAAATAGAAATCCTTGGAAAAATATTATAAAAAATTAATTTTTTCAAGTAGTTTTCTCTTTAAAAGTGGAAAATCCTTCAAAAACTAAAATCTGAAATTGAATAAGCCTTTAAAGCTTTATAATAGGGATTTTTGAATACCAATTTTTTTTAAAAAAAAAACAATATTGAGTTGTTTGTGTGTTTACTTCAATTACATTTTGTTTCGCTCTTTAATATCTTAAGTGTTATCTTCATTTTTATTGTGGTTAGGATGAACCCAAAAAATCATCGATAGGTTGCCCTAATATTTTGGTTAGCACATAATCAAGTTTAGATACTGAAAGTATATTAGTTCTAGAATTAGTGTATTCAAGTCCTTATTCTCAAGATCTCTAGTTGAGCAAAAAGTGAAATATTTTCCCATATCTCACTTGATTTTTAGTTGACCTCAATAGGCTAGTGACAACTCCTTATTTAGAATTTGTATAGGATTAATTGAATGAAAATCGCACGTCTAATATCACGTGAAGTATGGGCTTGGGAAAATTCACACCAACTGAAGGCTATTGGCTCGAATTTGGCAATACCTCTAAACCTATTTCTCCACGAGGGGTAGGTCGCGATATTGTTTCCCCCAAAACAAAAAAGGATAGAAATCCATTTAGTAATTTCAGCTAATTTTTTTATTTCCTGGAATAGAAAAGTAGCCAAGGAATATATTTGGAACAAAAACAAGAAGTAAAAAAAATCTATTTCTTTATTCCCCAAAACATAAATGGAAAAAACTATTTCTATACATAAATTAATCCCGGAAACATAAATGTTACCAAACGCACTTGCGAACATAATGTTATAGGCTGTGGGAATTGTCTTGCCCTAATTTTATAATACTTTTTTCATCGGTTATCAAGGTAATTAAGGAGACTCCGTTTATTAAATGATGAAAATAAAGTACATTGATTTGTCATTGAATTGACCACAATGTTATGGCAAGAGAGTTTCTTTTCTATTCGACCAACAAGTAATTTATCAAATACTACTTTTCTAAATTCGAACTCGTTAATAGAAAACGCAATTTTTAAGGTGAAATATATATTTTAATTTACAATTAGATGTTACATACACATATTTTCTATATTTAGTTAAGGTAAATGATGAATTATAACATTTTATAAATACTTATTATAAAAGGCTCGAGCTTGTGAGTGCCAAATAACGATCATCATTTCAAGTTCATTTGAGATGCTAACGTGGAATGCTTTAGAATGCTCCTTCTTTCAATAACCTATACGTCAACCCACCAGGCAGAAATGGGAGACTCCTTTGCATGATTCCTCTTTCTTTTCTTTTTTTCCTTTTTTGGTCTGATGATTCTTCTCTCTAATTCTAGCTAATTAGCAGCATTCTCACACGTTTCTATTAGCGTGAAATTTTTCATTTATGTAAAATCGGAATATGTTTTTAATACAAATAATTAATTAACTTGAATTATGCATAACATTGGGATTTTATAACATTTAAAAATTCTTAATTGTCATTGTTATATGACATCGTGTGATTTTATATATAAAATATAACATTATTGTAATATCAAAAGAAAATTACAAAACTCATCAAAAGAAAAAAATAATAGGAAGAGTGACATTACTAAATTGCAATGCTAAAACTCATTAAAACCAATGGCCTTGAACAAGGCAACCACCTATGAGAATGAGGAATTCGTATCGGAAGTAAGATGAGTGAAAATCACAAGAAAAGTTTTAATTGCAAATCATCTTGCAAATTAAAAGTTTAATTGATGGTCATTAAGGATATTAATGAAGAGTACTTTGTATTAAATATTTATAAAAATTTTCCAATGAGGTGCTAATTGGGCAATGAAATGGAAGCAATAGCATGTCTAGAAAATTAGCCATGTGTCTTACCACATCGATAGTTTGCCGTAAAATTCCAGATTTTTTTTGTCAAAGTGCATAAATTATAAGGAAATGAAAATTTATTGCCTTAAGTGATTAAATAAAACTTCAATGACTATATTACAAAACATTTTACTATATAGTTACCCCATAATTTTGAGAGTTAACAATTGAGCTCATTCAAGATTAATTATTCAGCTTTTGTATCTATAGTGACTCTACTTTAAATTATTCATTGCAATTTAAAATCACAATTAGAATAGTAACTCCTTTGACTAATCTAGATTTTATGGTGCCGACATTACTGTATAACTATTTATTTGTTAATTTATATTATTTAACTAGCTGGCATAATAATTACTCATCACAATGAATATTCACCATCAAAGCAAAACAAATAATCATGGGCCATACCTTTTCTATCAAGAACAGAGGTTGTTTATGAAGTGGTGTCTCATTTTCAAGTTGCGAAGCAAGTATCTCCACTTTGTTACAACCACACACCTCCAAGGTCTTCAATGCAGGCCAACGTAAAGCATGTGTTCCTGTGTAGATACACTTCAACTCTATTAGATCATTTAGCTTGAGGGAGGTTAACCTTGAGAAATCAAACCTGGGAACTAGTCCTTCCTCCTTATCCCATACACACTTCAGCTTTGGCAATTCATGTAACTCCAAATTTTTTAATGGAAAATGAGCAATGGGATGTCCATCTAGAGGATTCAATGGCTGAAGTTTGAAAACAACTTCAAGCGAGTCACATGATTGTACGTCTAAACTTTCCAAGCTCTTGAGCCAACCAAGAATGCGAGAAGGAACAATGTTCACTAGCTTATTGCATCTCCACACCTCAAGTGATTTTAGTTTGTGAAAAGACCCCACAACAATTTGATCATCCCATAATACCTCAATATTATCCATGCCGTAGATCAATAATGTCTCCAAGCTAGGAAATGCAACCTGCGGCATTCACTCGCAAAATTAGTGATTACGTTAGATTAAAAGTTGATGAAGTTCCATTACATATAGAAGAGCTTGCTTGAGGAAGAGCATTAGCATTATAAAGAAAATGATGGAGAGATTGAGATTAAAAAGGCAACTAATTATCCATCAAAGGTGCCCTACAGAAGTAGCAGCTTGCATTAGCATTGAAATCAAATTATGAGTTTCTTCACTGTGGTAAAGAGAAATTACGAGATGCAAGGAAACACATGGAAGAAGTGGTGAACCTAACAATCTTGGTCTATCGATTGTGGTTGTCTTATTAGATGAACGTATCCTCATCTTAGCAAAGGTCATACCAAAGATTGGATAGACCACCCAAAACAATAAGACGAATAAAGCTTTTCTCTTTATGTTTTGACACATATTAGTCTCCCATATTTTCAAAGGACAATTCAAAAGACAATATGAAATATTTGAAAACAAAAAGGGATGATGTTCCTTAATCATGGTGGGCCTTATTTGAGGGCATGTTGGTAATCATCTTATTCTTCTATTTTTCTATTCTTTTGTTTGTTGATACCCGAGTTTTGTCAACCATTCCGAGTGTCCATTTATAACCAAAAAAAAAAAAAAGAATACCAAAAAGGGTAAAAAAAATATATAGTATTAAAAAAGATAACAAGAAATAAATGAACAAGAAAAATAGATAAATAAAATAAAATAACATTCGGTGGGCCATTTATACTATAGGCCCTGCTCCTTTGCACGTGCACTTTGGTGAGAAGAGCGTCTGTGGCGCAAGGAAAAATCAGACGTCCGTGGGCAAGTGCACGAAGTGTCTGTGAGCGACTAAAAGTGAACGGACGAGTGACCGAAGCAAAAGCCCGGAGTCCTTCAAAGAAGGTTTATCCGGCCAGAGGGAGAGCTTGCAGGACCTGAAAAAGAGCGAGTGAGGAAGAAGAGAGAGGGAGGAGCCACCAAAAAATCTTCTCATAGAAGGCTTCTCCCAAAGAAATGACCAATCTGTCGTTCGCACTCCGCCATTCGTTGGTGCCTGACCTCGGTGGAATTGACTGAAACCAGATCGTGCATGCTCACGATGCCGGTCGTCCGTGGTCGGAGTCTCAAATCCACCTCTGTTTCTCCGATGACGATTTACGATTAGTCGCGGCCGTGTTAGATCTCTATACTTTTCCCCTCAAGCATGTGTTTCGTTCTGTTGGAGATTGCTGTATGTGGTTGATTATGTAGAAGGAAAATTCGTTTCGGTAGAGGATGCGCGTTGGATTGTAGCCGCCGTCTGCGTAGGTCATCGACAGCGAAGATCCGACAGCAGACGGCGGTGAGCGGCGTCAGTGAAAGACTGACGGCGGGGAATGATTTGGTAGCCATTAGAGCTTCGGCGAGAGCTTGGTCAAAGGGTTGGAGCTTCGGTGAAGAAGGCTTCATGAGGAAGAAGAGGATGCGAGGAAGGGAGGAAGGGATGAAAGGATAGAAAAGAATAATTAAAAAAGAGGCAATGAAAAATGGAAAATAATATAAAAAAAGGAAATTAAAAAAAAAAAGTCAGCTACAATCTTGACGGGTCAATTCCATAAAAAACCCCCAACTATGGCTTCAGTGCCAAAAATACCCCAAACTTTTTTTTGTCTCGAAAAAAACCCTCAACTTTTCCTTTAGTCCCAAATCTACCCTCCGTCAAAAATAACCGTGAACTCCTTTAACGTGGCCTCGCCGGCGTCGGAATCAGGCGAGGGTCGCCTGGGCGGCCCTCGTCGGCGTCGGGCGAGGGCGGCCCAGGCCTGGGCGACCCTCGCCGACGTCGGGCG